>JAMKCH010049176.1:0-19943 GCA_023653785.1 Ophioderma brevispina | reverse complement strand
ATACATTTATACATTTAAATATAACTATACATTACCAGTGTATACTATTAGATTATTCCGTGATATTTTAATGATAAAATCAATCATTTTTTTACACACAGCGTGTGCTATTTTAGGGTACGTCTTGTGTTGATATTCAAGGGTAGCCTTAAGTCCCAGGAAATGAATGATAAACCTACTTTATGGGACTTCCATTCCATAATCAAGGGCCCACAAAAAGATACACTACCCAGTGACATCATTCGTGAACTGTTGATTTTCAGATAGTGTCATAAATAGATTCACACATTCATCTGGAGTTTCTATTACTCGCTGAAAAATCAATAGTTTCACAATATGTCATCATCACAACGCCAAATATTGAATGCTTTCTGGTCTCCTTGACGACTTGACACAAACAAACTCAATTCTATTTGTATTTCCTGGGCCCTTTAAGGGATATAGGGGGTCCAAAAAAGATATACCTGGGTCAAAAGTGTAAGTGGTCCAATGTTTGTGAATTGCCTATCAAAATGTTTCGTATATATGTAAGCAAGGAATTAAAAAACGTAAGTTTGTGCTAGCTCTTCATCTGACTTCCCCATATTAAGTTATAAGCTGAAAACCGTTATTGTAGGTCACAGTTAAATTTAGCTTCTACATGGGTCAAATACTAAAAACGCTTCAATTCAGTGGAAATGGGTCTCATATTGTTTGTAATGTTATCACATTAAAATAATGAATAGTGTGGACCATCTGCAATGTGAAATTAACAAGTTTTCGCACCTCATTAGTATTACCCCTACCCCTATACCCTATAGGGGAAGGGGTTATGTTGGGTATAACTGGTAACTATACATGTACTTGTCCAATTAATACCTTATTTTACCTTGTTATTATCATACAAATAATATGAGACCATTTCCACGGAAATTGAAGCGTTTTTTAAAATTTGATCCCTTTAGAATGCTACATTTAACTTTGACCTATAATAACGGTTGTCAGCTGATAACGCTATATGGGATAAATGGTTAAGTCAGAGAAGCACAAACGAGACATTTTTTTATCCTTGGGATCTACGAACAATTTGATATGGAATTCAACCCCTGTATAATATTTTGCGACCCCTATCTCTCCTTAAAGCTCTACCCCTTCAGATGGCCATCATGCATTTTTCGTGTATGCCATAGCATAAGGTAGCCTGGTATAAATGCCTCTCTGCCCCCTCCCCCCAAGTGGTCCAATAGGCTACTTTGATGGGTCTGCTCATCCATAATATTTGAATATAGTTACTGATAGGCCAATAACCCTTTCCTTTATTGATCTAATACCTTATACATTTAAATATAACTATAAGCATTACCAGTGTATAACTTTTTAAGATTTATTGCGTGATATTTCATGAAAACTCAATCAATTTTTTTTCCACAGCGTGTGCTATTTTAGGGTACATCTTGTAGTTGTATATCATCATTATCCCGATCATTTTTGACTCCTTCTGTTTGCTCTGGTAACATCCTGCAGCGGTAGCGCGACTATTTCCCCCATCATAAGTTAAGTTTAAATGGCACCTTCCTACACGAGATTTACGAAAATTTTTCGACCCTATGATCATACGAAAGCAAAAAAAACGTTGTTAACGCCAGCATTACAGTATAGGTTACGGCTCCATTCCCATATAAAGGTTTATTTGTGAATATGCCCTCCCAAAGCTACCTAAGCCAATCAGAACCACGGAATAGCCGCCGTAATTATGCCTTCGCTCGACTCTTGGGGGGGGGGAGCACTTTTATTCAAAGGTGGATATGATGCGTGGAACAAGAAACGCTTAAATGGGTCTTTTTTTCCAACAGGCGATGTACGCGCGTACATTGATTAGGGTTTTCAAAACAGCAAATGGGAAAAACAAGGTATGTTTTTTTTCCAAATTTTGATTGTACGTGATGAATCAAAAATATTGTAATTTGGAATACGCAACATGAGCACAGCCAAATAATAAAGGTTATATTATTAACACAATGCATTTCTTACTCTTGTTTAAGTATAGCCAACTGACTAAAAGACGTGTGTTATTGTAAGGCAAAAACAGACAAAAATGCTTTTTTATGGTATGTTTTTTAGTCAGTGAAAATACTTGTTTGGGTGAATTTCGGAAGTCCATGTTCACGCAATCATCTCCACCTCTGATACACTGGTCTCCTGCTTCGACTATCATCACTGATCGAAATGGAGCGAGCGGGGTTGTGCGCAAGTGGGTCTTCCCTTGCATTGCTGCAACCACTAAACTCGCAGGTTCGATTCCTAATTCGGTCAATACTTTATGTGCTGTGACTTTTCATCCACACTTGTTCTTACTTGTTTCATTTGGGTACTGGCCTGCTTGACTGGCCTGCTTTCTGAAACTGGCGTTTGTGCTTCCCTGATCAGGGTTTAGCAAAAAATGCGGGAGCCTTGGAAGGCGTTGCTGCGAGGAAATGGTTGTCAAGTCTTGTAGGCATCTATGTAACATTGCATTTTTGCTGCTGATGAAATATATAATTTCTGCACCCCTGTCCCTGATTATTTGAAAGATTTACAATTTCCAATATAAAACGGCACAAATTCCCGAGTAACTGAAAGGGTCCGTAGCCCTTAAAAAGTAAACACCCTCAATCTATCGCTAACTCTTTGGTAGATCTATTAATGGTTGCTGGAATTTCACCTTTGAGCCACAGGCAAACCCATACTTTTAGTATGCATTTTCCCATCCATTCCAAAATGAAGCTTCCGTGATGCACTCTTATATGACACGATATCGACTTGGTATTTTAAAGTTTTTGTTTCGAAATTTTGAACACACTATTAGTATAAAGAAGTTCCAAAGCTAACCGAATAAGGCCGACTACAATCTAAAAGAAATGACAAAGGCCAGCAATGTATCCACACAATACGTATTAAGTCGTATCTAATAGGTACGAGATTATCACGGTGATTTCTACACAAAGACAGATAAAAATTGTATAAAGAAGTTCCAAAGCTAACCGAATAGGCCGACTACATCTAAAAGAAAATGACAAGAGGCCCCAAGCAATGTACAACACAAAACAGTCGGTATCCTAATTTAGTTACTTGAATTATCAAGCGTGATGCTACACAAAGACGATAAAAATATGGCGCATGCGAATTTGTGTATTTTGCTATTGTAAAATTAAGATGAAAGTAGTAGGAAAAAGCGAATCAGCCCGTGATGAAGAATAGAAGAAAAACAAGAGCATGTGAAAACAGTCGTTGTTATGGTACTTCTGCACCGTGAAAATAAATGGGGCACACTATATAATCGGCTAAAATTCTAACAGTCCATCACACACCCCTGATATTATTATTTGTGCAACATGGCCACTCCCATCAACCGAACGAGAACAATAAGCCATGAACGAAGCGTTCCCCGGAGCGTTATCTCTAGCTACGACCGTTTTTGGGAGATCACGCACCTTATTCGCGCGGGATCCTCAAGGTCAGGCGAAAGTGAGACACTTGAGCTTCCATTATCGCTTTACTGATACATTGATCTTCCATCATAAACTTTTTATTCTAATGACCCTTATTGAGCCACTTGACTCCGTCTGAAAAGACCCTAAAATGAAGCTTGGGTCAATAGCCGAAATTGGTTGGATCTCCTGTTCGGCCAATTTTGGATAAACTTGGATTGATTGAGCGCCTATTTATTGTCGACCATGAGGTGCAAATACCCTGGCACAAAAAGTATCTCGCATTTTTTCGATCACACTGTGGTGCCAAAGTCAGACCATTTTTGAAATTTTTTCGAAATATTCATTTTTGCCTAGGCCTTGCTCTTGCATTTCACCTGACTTGTAAAAAACTAGCAGAAATGGCTGAGATAGACCCCGAAAGATGCAAACCCTCAAAACTAAAGTTGCAGTTTTGGGATTTTTCAATTGTAGTGTACTGGGACACGACACGCGGACCACACTCAATATTGCAAGTAGGCTTTCTCGCTCATTTCAATCGGAAACCTGTGTGTGTAAAATCAATACACACGTATTATTGCTGTTGAACCACACAGTGACCATTGAAAAATCCAAAAACTGCAACTTTTGGGTGGGGGTTTGCGTCTTCTCGAGCAAAGCACTCTATCTCAGGCATTTTTGCATGCTTTTTTACGAGCGAGGTGTTAAATGAAAGAGCAAACATTAGGCACAAATGTATATTTCGAAAACTTTCACAAGGATCGACTTTGGCACAGTACTGATCGAAAAACAATGCCGAGATACTTTTGTGCCAGGTGTATATTGGGCGAGACCTAAAACTCATATAGCGAGACCAATAAACATTGGGCGTAAATCATCAAATTTTATCATTATTTGATTTGGAGCCCATGTTTTCCCACACTGGATCCATAAAATTCTATTAATGCTGGAATTGCGTGCTAAAGGATTCCTACAAAAATCTTGGGGGTGTCTGCTCCTGATACGCCGTTTGCGTAGAATCCCTCACGGTGCGCAATCGGGTTGCACATTGTGGGGTACATTTTGAAGGACCTAGATACTGACAACCTTGTCGGTAAATATGGGATGGGTCGCCTGGGAGTACAGGGCTACAGATGCATTACTTACTGGTAAAGGTTTTGGGCATTTTTGTGAAGCTACTTAGCAAAGGAACCACTTACGTTTTTGAAACAAATTCGCAAGCCTGGCTTTATAATTTTGCCTAAAAGAAGAAGTGAAGAACAGAAACATTATTGGCTGTAGGGTGCTTGAGAAAATTCTAACAGAAAGAAAACGGTTTTTCAGACGGCAGAGTTTTAAACAGTAGCTTCTCAGCAATACGTGTGCGTGATACGAAAATAACATTCGATGTTGTTCAAAACATTGTGTGCCGAAGGACAGATTACAAATAACTCACGTCTTCATCCAAAAGACACTGGTTTATGAAGTGAACACACCCTATGTGGAAAAATTACTCAATTTATTTCAGATCCCAGCTTCGTTCCCATTTTTAATTGTTGCTAGCGAATAATCAAATGGTGATTCTTTCACCTGAGTTGGATTTGTCCAATGTCGGATGAAACCTAATTATTCTTTAAGAAGTTGCTACTCCTTGTCAAATGGCCTTAAATTACATATATTTGTGAAGTTGACTTTATAAAAAAGAAATGAGGCCATGTCGTTTATTTTGCCATCTTGATTGGTCAGAGAATATAATGTTTTTTTTTTCAAAGTGAGGCGCCAAAAAATCGGTCAGCGGGCTTGACACTGAAGCTAGAGTTATCACTCCGTCCAAATAACACTCTACCGCCTTTCTATTGTAAACTCACCTGCAGAGAGTTGAACGCAACTGCCATTAAATACAATGATTTTAGCGATGTTGCCTGCATCATGCCCAGGATCATTGACCCCGCATAACGCTCCACCTCACTACCGCCCTATTTCCGCACTGTCATTAAAGAGCAGCTTCATTACATTTCGTAATGTCATTGAAAAGCATCTTATGGCTAGAGGCTGCTTGAGGCTAGATTTATTCATACTTTAGGCAACATAACCTCAGGACAAAACCCTATTGTCACATCCTGTCTCATGCGGGGGTTTTTAATTTATTGGATTTCGGACGGTCACGTCCCTGGCTTTTTCAAAGACAGTGCAATAGGCCGTATTCAATATGGCGTAAGCCACCAGACATGTTTGGTGGACAGAGATGCATACATTCCTGACTACAATACATTAATCTGTCATCGATCCATGTTTACCGATTGCACAGGGATCATGAACAAGTGATGTATTTGTAGTACTGAAATGCGTCTATCTGTCCACCAACATGCGGGCTATTGAATACTGTCTATCTTTCTTTCGTCTCATTTCACAATATTATCAAGAGAGGTATACCAAGGGGTGAAAGCGCATTCAAACCAGGTCGTCCGTGCTGGGCCTGACATTTTGAATATTGCACAATAATTGCAGTTTTGGGTTCTTGTATACACACATACATGTCAATTCGATACAAACAATACCGCCAAAATATCAGTTGTTGGATTTGGGTGCTATTGGGTGGTTAAATTTTGTCCTACCCATTGCCACACAACGAATGAAATGACACATCAGTCGTCTTGATTTATAAACCGCCTCAATGATACATCTTTTCACCTAAGCGCGCATTGCATTATTAGAAAAAAGAGTACTGTCTGCGCACATTATTCCAGGTACACTATTATTACACCTGGCCAGCTCTAACACTACATTATTGTATCACTAACCGGATTAGTGTATATGAAAAGCGGGCACCCCAGTATGTGGAAGACGCGGAGGCCGCCATTGCTTTCTATTGTGGGTATCTAGTTTTCTTTGTGCGGCCAAACATGCTAGCCGGTGAATTTCTAAGATTTACGTAACGTTTTCCTCTCTATCTATATAGAAATTCTTTTGGGTATTACGTCTCCGTCAAGCCACTGACCTCTATACACATGGAAAGCGGGTCTGAGTCGCCGATTGAAACATCAGGAGTTGGTTTTTTGACCTATACAATATGGCGGGGAAAAACATACCTTTTCAAACATATAACATTGTGGTGGTATATGTGCACCAACACGTGTATGCATTGTTTCCGCCATCTTGTATAGGTCAAAAACAACTTCTGTTGTTTCACTCGTCGACACATTCAACGTGTGCGCAGCCCTCTTATTCCATGTGTAGATGTCAAGTGGTCAAGACCCTTGTGGCAGGAAGATATGGTCCTCCTTCTCACAGTCCAACATGGTGAACAATAGGGCAATCGATTCAGTTTACTCTGCATCCCAACATTTTTCACGCTTATTTCCGTTCGTCTATGGAGCCCAGACTATGATACCTGCCGGACTAGATTACTTCAACACCGTCCTGAAAATTGATAGGCACCCCATCATGAATTACAGAAAGAGTGTATTAAAGAGTGAGTTCATCAAAAAAAACATCAACCAAAATGAACCCACACTACATCACTTCCTTTGTCCAGCGGTATAAATCACCCCCTTTTAACTAGCTATATTAGTATTTAGTCCCACCACTGCGATCTGGCCGGCTTGACACACCGCCTTGGATAAGTTGTTACCACCATCTCGGTTTTATGTATTTCAAGCTTTTTTCTCCTCAAAATCAAGAATTTCTTTGCGGGTGTGGGTCATTGGGGATTTGAGTTATTCATACCTAAATTGCCAATCAAGTATTTCTTTTTAATAATAACTGTAATCCATTAAATTGATGATATCATGACATAAGTTGGTCACAAGTACGTATAAAAATTTTATTTAATGTTTACTGTGATGTTTACGCTCGTGTAGGTATTCTTACCTTCTACGCATTCTACCATGTGTTTATTATACGTTATTTAGTTTGAATACACCAATACATATCAACATGGTCAAAGACCTAAATGGGTTTAATATGTATAGACCGGCCATTCCAACAGGCAGGTATGTCTGAGGCAAAGGGATAATACCTGCAAATGCTAATGTTCTGCCCATACTCTTTGTTATTTCAATGCGAGGCATGTGAGATCTGATGTAAAATCATGAAGTATGAACGTTCGTATTGCATAGGATCTATAAGTTTATAACAATAACATAACATTCGTAACGCAATCTTTCCTAACATCCGTCTTCACGGTTTTTGTTTTACTTTCAGAGCAGAGAAATGTCTTGATTCACTATTATATTAGTAGTAGTCGTGTTTCATCTGAAGAAGGCAAAGTGCGTGTTCTTCTATTGAAAGTTATTGTTTCGAAATCTGGGGATATTTAAATATCTCTCTTTTTTCCATAAGAAAAATACTGTTGCCTTATTAGTTTAGGGTATTCGTTAATCTGACTTTTTCAAAAATTGATGACCGGGCCCTTCCCAAACAATGCTTTCTCTTCAAAAGTTCCTTGCGGGACTTGTTCTCTTCCGAAAAGGTCATTAATGTTTATGTTTTGTGTTTGAGTTTTTAACAAAAAAGTAGTCCATCAGGGCTAACCTTGGTACCAAACCAGCGTGAATATTAAATATTTAAAAATAGATTTAAGTATGAAAGTTAAGGTAGGATCATAATAGTGAAGTAGTTGGTTAAGTGTAAGTGTAAGTGGACCCATCTAAACCTTTTTATAACATTTTTTGTTAAAGTTTTTACCGGGAATTGTCTTCGGTTGTATTGATTTCTTACCTCGTCGTCATCTTAAAGGTGGGTTGACCCGATCATGAATCCGAAATTTTCATATGATATTTTGGTTCTTCACATGGAAGCATAAAAATCACCCCAACAACTCATTACCAATGTTGAGTTAAAAATCGCGGCTTCAGCCGTATAGATAGTACAAATAACAATCTGTACTAAATTGGTCCATAGACACTTTGTGTTAATCAATGTGGTATACGCACACTTGAGACGTTTTTGTTCATAAAATCAAAAGGAAACATTTAATGGCATAAATTTCACTGGTGTAATGAGAAAAAGTATGAACTTCTTCCTGAAATACCAAAATCTCCATTTTGATGGAGTAAGTGGGGGGACAAGGGTTGTTTGATCGGGTCACCCACCTTTAAGCAAAAACGTCATCAATAGGAAAATATAAACGTGTCAATGGAAATTATAGGCCTGACAACAATGTCTACAATACATAAAACATATAATAAGCGATAGCTTAACCGCTATACTGCAATGGCTGGGTGCACAGCAAAAAGGAAAAGCCACACGGTGCCGTGATCCTATTTAAAAGCCAGCATCTATACTGGATAAAAACATTACATAAAGTATTACGAGAAAAATTCAAAGAAATTAAAAAAATGTAATAATACTGAAGGGCTTTGCTTAAAATAGTTTCGGAGCCTATAGATAATTCAATGGAGAATTTTATCGAAGGATATGTGGGATTGGCAACTATACACACGGACGATATATGGCCGTTTAACTCACTCTAGCGTTTTTGTTATAGGTTCCAAAAGTCAATTGGGAAAATAACAAGGTCAATCTCTGACAACTGAAAATGGGTCATGGTTTCACCCCTGCCTAAGTATCTTCTTCTTCTTACGTATATGGGGCAGCAGCTAAATATGTTTTAAAATTAAAAAAGCGTTGGAGCCAACTCCTGTTTGATTGGTGGGGTTTGAGAAATCTGTTTCCACCGGTGGACGAAAGGTATGGCAACTCATTGAGAATTGTGATCCGCATTCTGTGATGGGAGAACCACAATTGGCAGGCTGGCGATGGCCGCATGCCCCATCGGTGCAATGTTTGCCTTTGAAAGCGACCGACTACCTGTGCGAATCCGGTTTAGGGTGACCATTCCTTGCGTGGGAGATTGCTGCCAGATGGTAGTTCTGTCTTAGGTGTGATAGGGAGTTGATTGGGGTCTTGGAGTATTAGGCATGTCTGTTAAGCATGTTGAAGGGGAACGGAGGTTTAGCAGCGTGTCGGCAGAAAAGGTCTGCGGGAGCACAGTCTCTGTCTACCAAGGCTGGGTGAGTCTTTGGACAGTGTTAGCAGCGGTGCTTGTGCAGCAGGGCCTGATTCACTAGTTTGTGCGTATGGTGTTCTCTCTGAAGTATGCGGTTGCAATGCCTGAAAGCTGGTAGGAATTCAGATGGTGTAGGATGGAGGCAACCAGTGATGGTTCTCAAAGGTCTCGTTGAGTATGTGTCCAGCGTCTTTGTGTGGCGAGCTGTGACACCGCTGGTCGGCCGGATATTCAGCAGGCTGTAACCAAGAGCCAAGGCAGTGGTGCTTAGGGTCGTTGGGCTGGCCCCCATGAAGATCCAGCAAGTCGGACAGGCGGGTATTACTGAAGGACATTGGCCATACGGACTAGAGGTAGGTAAGCTTTCGGTCAAGCTTCACTCCAAGTAGGTTGGTGTAGGAGGGTATGGTAGAGGTGCTCCATTGAGGTTGATTTTAAAGCTGCGACGAGCCTCTGGTGTTGAGGTGGAGGCAGTGCGGTGGTTTGGCTTCGCTCGGTTTCAGTCTCCAGGTCTATATGCTGCAAGTAGGGCGATGTCTATAGTAAGTGTGCTTTCTACTTCTGTCAAGTTGCTGTCCGAGTGGAGGAGGGCAAGAGCGTCGGCGTAGCCATAATTTTTGGTCTAGATGTGGTTGAGGTAAAGCGCTATAACAAGTTGAAACAGATAGGAGGCCAGCACAGATCCTTGGGCCTCCTTTCCTCAGACGACGCAGACGGAATACTCTGCACATCACTGGATTGAGAATAAAGCTAAGGTTTCGGAAAGCTGTTACATATGAATAGACACGGTGACGGGATCCGCGGATGAGTCCTGAGACGCTGAGCCTGTAAGGCCTGGGGCACACGGTGTCGTACGATGCAGTAGGTCACCAAGACGACGCCGGCCTTGCGGTGCTTTTACAAAGCTTTCTCATATCATTTGGTGAGGTTTACGATCTGGTGGACAGTGCTCCGGCCACGGCGAAATTCTGCGTGTTCGTCAGGCAGATGGGTTTCGACGACGGGCTCCAGCGGGAGAGGATGCATCCTCTCAGGAGTTTGTGAAGGGGACACACGTAGTGATATTGGGGACGGTAGTTATTAGGGTTGTCAGCAGGATTGTTTGGTTTGGGGAGTGCGATGATAGTAAGCTTCCTCCAGATCTTGGGTAAGGACTGGGTGGTAAGTATGAAGTTCATCGGTCAATAAAGTATAGAATATGGGATACAAACAGGATTTAATAAGGGAGGCGATACAGAGAACTTGTCTATGTCACTAAATTAAGTGTTACCTGTTTTTACGCCCATATACTCACTTCTGACTCCAAATGAAAATAGAACAATGCCAAATGGCAGTCCTAAACCAAATGGAGACAAAAATTGCAATATGACAAAGGTAGTCGCATTCTTACTTCTTGTCACAATAAAATTTACTTGCGTGTAAGTAGCTGCATATGACTAGCTGAAATATAAAATCAAGTAGTAATAAGTAGGCATCTACGTTGGACACTACAGGGCCAACTCTCAGAAGCAGGTGTACTATGGAATGTCTGTAGTGACTGATGATAATTGGAAAACAAGGGGTTGACACTAAGAGCGTCGTCCTTTGTTCCTGTACTCACAAAGTGGGTATGAAAAATAGAAAGTTCGCGCATTCAACCGAAATTCACAGGTCCAAACTGCTATAAAATACCTCATTTCCTGCAGTTAGATACGCTATTTGGCACACTATTGTAACCACGACGATAAAGAAGTCGCATCGCAAATAATCGACTCTATCCATTATCTTCCCTGAGGAAAATGACAGACAACCGGACAATCACCGCAAAATGGGAGTTAGTAGTAGTATGGTGCAATCCTCCAGAAACTGAACGATACATATTGAATTGTAATTTACAAAGGTCCCAGGAAATGCAAAAGTTGATGTGGTTTGTTTCACAGCTACAAGGAGGGGCGAGAAAGCTTTATATTTTTGTTAGTGATGGACCTCTTAGGGACTATTGTTGTTCAGGTGAGTAATAGAAAGTTCCGGTGACTGGTGTAACATTCATGGCACTGACGAAATCAATAGTTTCATAATGATGTCACTGGTAGTGTATTCTTTTTTGTGGCCCTGTTATTGGAATGGAAATGCCACGTAAAGATTTGCGACTAGGTTTATCATCTCCTTTCCTGGGAACTTTAAAGCAGGACAAATTAATTTTATAGATGAAAGAGGACTGGTTAAAAATATTCGCCATTTGAACCCAGTGTACTGGAGCGGTAAGTAACGGTGACCACTCCCGCCGCTGGAGAGGGTACCATAATGGTCGATCATAAATCATTGTTAGATTAGAAAACCCAGTGTGGCAGGGATATAGTCCTCCGGACTTTTAGTCCACCCCGGGCTCATATCGTCCCCCTTGCCAACGGTGAAGAATAGGCGACGATTTAAGATGAATCTTCACACAACGTTAGGTTTCATGCTAGATCCGTTGTAGTCTATGGAATTCCGAACGTAGCGCCAGTGAGAGAGAGCCGCGGCGCGAACCGACTTGCAACAGGCGGTGGAGTTTGGCTCCCTCCTCCCTTTCTCTAGCTCCCCACACTGGCATCCTCTCCCTCTTTCTATTTCTTTTTTCTTCTGCCGTGTTACCTCGTCACCACTCATAACCCCCCCCTATTCCCTCATTCCTTCGTTCTCGGCCCTTCCATGATTACTCTCCCCTTCCCTCCTCCACTCCCCCCCTTCCTATACCCCCCGTATCTTCGCCTAATCTTCAACATTTCCTTCTTCCCCCCCCCCTCGCGTTCTCCTTTTATTAGTTGTGCTCCCTCAGGATACGCTCCCCCTTTCGTCTCAGCTCTCTTCTCCTCCCCGACTCTTTTTCTCTCTTGTCACTCTTCCGCCCATGAACATTTTGCATCTTCTCCCTCCACGCATTCCTCCCTCTTGCGCCCATTCGTTCATACCCTCTTCTCCTCCTTCCTTTCTCGTTTCCCAGCCCCATAAAAGACCCATATCTAGGATTATGCCGACTTATACTGCATATAGCCACTGATAACGGTCGATAGTTTTTAAGTCTACAGAGACATATACATATGCATGTTAATTGATTCCTATACTTCAAGTATTTCTAAGACTCAAATAATTCACATGTAAACGATAATGGTTTAGAAGGTGTTTCAAAGGGTTTTAAAGGGATTTATCGGTATAAATCTATCGGCACATATTATAAATGAAATTCCCTAAAATTATGACGTACCAGATGATTTGCATGGTCATTGGAGACTTCCTTGCGAGAAAAAATATTGTAAAGCTTAAAGTGACATGAGGATTTTTTTTTTTAGGATACGAATTCCTTTCAAATTGCACAGGATCGATTTTTAGACCACCTACCAAAACGTTTCGAAGGTTTATTGGACAAACAATGACAAAGAAAACAGCAAACCTTGTTTTCGAATTGGCCTGACTATTCGTCCCCCATAGAACACCGTGCTTTGACTTACTGTCGTGCACTACAGAAAGTACTAAATCGTCATATTAGTATATAAAGACGGTATTCGGCTTATTCATTCAGGTGTGATTCAATTTTACATTGGAAAGCATTACAAATATGCAAAAAAACCCGGGTTCGAAAAAAAATTGAGGGGGCGCGTATTTCTGGAAATACCTCATGTCTACTTTAACTTTCGAAGCCAAGTAGACGATTTAAGGAAGCCGCCACGTTTATGATTTACGCTATAAGGTGGCAAAAAGCATGTTTAGTCTTCACACAATGAAAAGATGATCGGTGGTTGTCAAGTCGCGCACCTGTTGAACGACTAAATATGCGCTGTTGACTTTTTAACCTTTGGCATTAAAATCAACACCGGCTTTTAATTTTGAATGGGTTAAGTTTACTTTAAAATATATAAATTATCAAAAATGGCTTACATTTGTGCCTAATTTTTATACAATGAGCTGGGCTTTTGAGAAATTACAGTTTTTAAATAAATAACATCATACAAATTAAAATGAAGCGCTACTCGGTACATTGAAAAGTACGCGTACGTAGATTGATGACCGCGCATTAGTTGGGTTTCGAAAACTGTCTCTATACAAGGATTGGGAACCTCAAGGGGTGAAGCCCATTCAAAACCAGTCGTCCGTGCTGGGCGCTGACATTTGTAATATTCACGGAATAATATTCGTTGGGTCTTGGATACACACATAAATGTCAATCGATACAAACAACCGGCAAAATATCAGTTGTTGGAGGTTGGGTGATATTGTGGTTAAATTTTGTCCTATCCCATGGCCACACCAAATGCAATGACACGTACAGTAGTCTTAATTTAAAAAAACGACCTAATGAATACAATTTTCACCTAGCGCGGCCATTGCATTATGTGCAAGGGAAAAAAAGATGTCTGAGCACAATGCGCCAGGTGCCCGATAGTACACCGGGCCAAATCTAACACCATACATTCAATTGGTTCCATACGATTCGTTGTATAGGCAAATCGGCACCCAGAGGCCGGGGAAGAAGCGGAGGCAGCCAGTGCGTTCTATTGTTGGTACTCTATGTTTTCTTTGTAGAGAGGAGCAGCATATCATAGGGTCTTATTTAGGAGTTCGTTCATGTCCGACTACATCTCCGGTTTGCCACATTTAGTCGTAGATGGAACATCGACATCACGCAAGGTAGTAAGTGGGTGTAAAATTGTGGTGTCAATTTTTCAATAGGAGCGCCAATTAAGTTTGTACCGGGGTCAAACTTTAAATTACTCACAATCATGTGTGAAATGTATGTCATATTGTTCCGTTAGTACAAGGCAAAAAAATGGATTCCAAAAATGTACTAGTTTTACCATGATATGACCATTGGTTTGGAGTTATTGGGGGAACAATGGTAAAAGTGCAAAAAAAGGTCAAACTCAATTTGAAAAGGGGTCAAATTGAAAGTAATCTGTTTGTAATTTTCAAGCTTGCCTTATGCTGAGGAATGAGGACTCCAAAAGTATAGTGTTGATTAGTTAAATGTTTCTACCGAGATTAAGGTCAAAGAAGGTCAATGCCAATTGGATTATGTCGCCCCATGACCTATTTTGTCACATGCAGGGATAACTACGCATGGCAGATGCTACAAAACTATCCTTATTTTGAACATTAAGCTAGCTGAACAATTTGTTTCATTTTTTACCAAAATTGGAGAAGTTCTGATTTAGACCCTTACAAATGGAAATTGACATTTTTTGCACTTGTAGGCAGTTACCCAATAACTCTCAAACCAATGGTCATAGATGGTTACAACTTAATTTGTATCCTTGATGACCAAGACGCACAATATGCATAAATTGCAAACGATTGGATTATTTAAAAGTTTTGACCCCTGCGTAAACTTAAATCTTAAATTGGCCCCTATTGAAAAAGTGACACCACAATTTGCACCACTAACTATTTGCTTGATGTAGAGGGTCCTACTAACTACCAAGGGTCAAGTTGAGATGTAGTGGGACATGGACGATGATGTTTGAACCAAGTCCATGCTCCCGCTCTAGTGTGGTCGGCAAAACAGGCGAGACGATGAATTTCATAAAGATGACGTAAAGTTTTTGGGGCCCTCTATATCTATATAGAACCTATTGGAAACCTGGGCTTGTAATTCAAGCACGGATGGCCAAAAGAGCTCCAAGGAAGGTGGTTAAGGGCCGGTCATTTTATACAAAATTTTCTCATGAAATGTGGATAAGCGACATAACAGACTACAGAATCAAGCCAATTCAGTGTGATCCTAATTGGATGTGCGCGTATGGATGGCAGTCTCTAAAAGGTGAACACCGGGATACAATTCTGTTAAACAGGTGTCTCTGGAATGGTATGTGTTCGGTAGATCTAATATACAATTACTGTGTGTAGGCCGATCCATTGTATAGAGATCGTGGGTACAGTGCGACTGCGATGAAACTAAATTTTTACGCGACCCCTTTTCAACTGTCCCGTTTTCAGGATTGTTAATGTTGGGTCCACACTAAAACCTTTGTTAATCACAAAATGATATCTAAAACAACATATTAACATTTTTATCATATCCCGAGGTTAAAAAGTATAGTTTTTGCAATAAAAAATTCTAACGAACACTTCGCTCTATCCTGTGTGTGCCTAACGAAGTTCAAAAGGATGAGGCTTGTGGCAAACTTGCACGTGATATATCCGCGTATGGGATATATTTTCGCTGGCTTTTTTCGGTATTGCATGCGGACCGTTGTAATACACCTACAGGAATAAAACCCAGCGAGCTGGCCATGATCTTTGTATATTTGCGTATATGGTCGGAATAAATTCTGGATTTTTCGCAAGGAAATACTCCATCGGCCATGAAAAAAATCTGGTACGTTTTATTAGGGATATTTCATTAAAAATAGGCACCATAATTTACAATAAACGCTTTACGGAAAGCACGCATTACAACGAGGGCCATATGCAAGATTCATTTGAGTGCGGACTAAAGAGTGTACTTTGTTTGTAAAACATAGAGAAAATAACCTCCTAAATAGGCCTCCAAAATGTGCTTTTGGACTTTTGAACATTTGTCACAGAAGTGGACGTTCTTATCAAATTTTCTCTACATTTGGGACCGTTTATCAAAACAGTAAAAAAGGGGACGTTTTGCCCTTTTGTGGAAGTGTGACCCGCGTGCGTGCTGATTACAACATTAAGATTGAGTACACTTTGTGTTCTTGTGATGTACGGATGGATGGATTAACAAATTATTTAACATGCCTAACCAAAAACAACCATGATTTTATTTACGAAATGTTGATCAACACAAAAACATGCCAAAATCTAATCTTTGAATTTCTGTAAAAAAAATAAAAAATTTTGAAATTGGTTTAAAAACGAGGAATCATGTAACAGACCACATTTAGATAACCACCCCAGAAAGTGCTATCGCCACTGGTAGTTAGTGAAAATCTAATCGTTGGTGTTACCTTCAGCTTAAATAAAAATACCTTCAACAAGCATCCACATAAATGCTCCAATTAAAAATAGTGAAGCAGTATTTGAACGGTGTACAGTACCCTGAAAAAAAATTAATTCTAGAAATAGGTTGTCCCGTCGGTTTCGCACACTGTTCATCCGAATTCAACAATTGCTTCGTTCAAATTGTCCCAAAAAATCTAACTGTACATTTGCAAACTCGATTTCGTCTTTGGTCAAACAACTTCAAAACTTGGGGCACATCTAACTCGTCAATGGTCGCCGGTTAGTCGTGTAATTCAATTGTCGGGTCACTACAATTTCGGCGTATATGGCCCAACGATTTCGTCATTGGTCATCCGGATTCATAAAAATTCGAATTCGTCGTATAGGCCTGCATTGGGCGGGTATCTGCATGCGTTTAAGGCCCTATCATTTGAAATGGCCTTAAAGGATAGGAAGTGACGGATGAGCCCGCTCCCCCCCCAGCAATTTTGTGAGGATCACTCACAGAGAGCGGTGCACTTAAATTACAGGAGATTGAAATCAATTCTAAAGTTTGTGGTAGGGACAAATCAAGTCATAAATTTGGATAGTAATTTATGTTGTGTAAATGCAGTTTTTATTTAGCTCATGATTAAAAATGATAAAAACAGCTTTTTACTTGTTTTAATTTTAGTGAAGCAGTCAATATTTGGCTTTAACACAAACTGGCGGATTTGGTGCTATCAAGTTGCACAAATATATATTTGGTTTTGCCCCGAAACACCTGCGCATTGAAAAGACCAATCGTTGAAACCCACTGACCAAAGAACGTAATCCAACTATCCATTATATCGCCGTTTTGCAGGTCGGACTAAATCGAATAAACGGGACGAACTGAATGACCATAGATTGAAATCGTTGGATCATCGACTATTTGGAATGTCCAAAGCGAAAATCGAGTTTGAAAACTGACCTTTCGAATTTAGGGGACGAATTTGAATAAGCATTTGAACGGAAGAAAATTGTCGAACCGAACGGGAAAACCTATAGTAACATAACATAATCAAAAATGTACCATCTTTGAGACTGTGACAGTTATAGACCGGTATTCAATAGCAAGCTATGTTGGTGGACAAGATAGGCCGCATTCCAGTTACTACAATACAATTACCTGTCAATGATCCACTGTGCAATCGCTGAAACATGGATCGATTGAAGCTAAGGTATTGTAGTCATGGAATGCATCATCTGGCCACCAACATGTCTGGTGGCTTGACGTCATATTGAATACGGTCTATTAAAAAAGTTACATATCTACTGTAGATGGATAAATAATCTGGAGGCTGGCAGATAGTCGGTACGGGGGGTAGGTCATATTTTTTGGAGATGTTAGTACTTCATAGACAAAAATTATCATTTTGATCGACCGGAACGGTAGACATGTAAAATAGATGCTTATTTTAAACAAAGAAACAATACGGAAAACAATGACACGAATCCACTTACTGGTTTTGGAGTCTTAATTACCCAATCACAAGTTGAGTGGTACAATAAGTAAATGAAAGGCAAGATTGGCATGTATCGCCATACGTTTGTTCTTAAGTAACATGTTGGTAAATGAGGTACGAAAAAAGGGCAAAAACTTGGTCAGTATATTAAGACAAGTATGAAAACCTTTTCATGTAAAAAAGGTATTTTTATATTCTTGAGATGAAAAGGAAAAATAGATATCCCGGCCGTATGTAGCGCTTCACATCAAGTAAAACCACACATCACGGTTCTTTGTTGGCCTAAGTCTTCCAACTTTCTCAAAGATTCGGTTTAAGACTAAGGGGAAATATACTGAACGCCTGTTGTTTTTAGCATCTGAAACACTGCGGATAATGCATACAGAACAATGAGAACAAAGAAACGGACCGTAATGAAGACTAAGAAGTGGGGTATGTTTACACATATTTACGTGTATGAAAGGTCACCACAAAGATGATTAGCAATGCTGAATGTGGGTATAAATAAAATTACAAATTTAGGGAAAAAAACACGTCTTTTGTGAAAAGACTAGTTTGTTGTCAAAACCTACTCACTACATGCTGCATAGCTAATGCGAGTTATCATAAGAAAAAAAGATAGATACTCCCAAACCTATGGAGAGAAATCCAAGTTAGTATCTCATTGTGTGTACTGGATATATCATGGCGCAGAGAACTCCAAAATAGACAAACGAATTAAATTTTTACTTTTTTCAAAATCTTGATTAGACACCAAATGCATAGAGCCAAACGACGCAGTTTTTCCTTCTATATCTCGTCTTTGTTGAGCCAGAGTTATTTTTGCTATGAAATCAAGTTACATGACTGTAACGTCCCTTTTCGAAAAATGACTACCAACCTGACGATCCCCGCAAAAAGGAAGGTAGCTTTATTTTTCTTTGTAGATCTGGGGCAATTTCCTCCTCCTAAAACAAGGCAGGGGTCCGCTCCGCGAGTTTTGAAAAGTGGAAAAAGACCCATTCTCTAGTGACGCGTGATGTTAGGGATATATTAAAGTGTTTGTCCGTGCTTATATTCTCCGGTGACTGAGTCTATACGAGTAGCCGCGGTTAACCCGACATCCAATAGTCCGGTAAATAAGTTTATTAAGATAGATTATTCCAAACTCGACTTTTGCGAGTAAATTATAGTAGCTCTTACCTCAAACAATTTGCATCAGACCCCGCAAAACTTGTCAGATGTTCACACTCACACATGACATGGAGATTTATTTCTGTTCTTACCTTCTACGGTGGTTTCACATCCATCTTGCGACCACCTGTGTTTCGAAGCAACTCAATCAGAATGAATTAAATATCTATAAAATTAGTTGGCAATAAACAACTTACTATTGATATTATATATCGTCTCGTATTACGGGCTGGCATGGTTTAAACTCCATATTCGACATTGAATTTTCGATGACGTATACTTTTTTTGACGCCAAAAGATTAAAAGCCAAAGATCAAAACAAGTGGTATATATACTTTTGACAATACTAGACTTTTGAGGTGGCCTGGGACACTTAGTTAAGGGGGGGGCTCACATTTCGTTTACCCCTAGTTCCCAGAGCGCTCAATTTAATCTGTGTCACAACTCGGCTTTATAACTTTTATAATGACGAATTGATATTCACCTTCGAATATGGACATGACCAACCCTTATTCGCGCGTTAGCTTCACGATTTAAGTAATTGCAAAATACACTTCAGAAAGAATGAATTAAGACCTTGTAATACACAAATTTATCTTCATGTTTTCATCCTAACCTAAATTGGTGTTTGTTCTCACGCGCAAACCTACGCTGGTCCTGAAAATGTTGAAAAAAACGCAAAATCATTTTACTCACCCGTCTGTAGTGTGGGGAACCCACAGACGCTTTCTAGTGTCTGTATCGGTGGGTTCCTGCAAGGTAGGAATTACAACACCTTTTCAAATAAGTAAACGTTTATAGTATAGATAAAGGCAATTATAGAATGCCCTGCATGTGATATAGTTTTTTTGGTGTGAATTTAAAATAGATGTATAATTTATTTAGGGATAATATATCTGATGTAGAGAAGCTGTTGGTAAA
>JAMKCH010049175.1:0-11454 GCA_023653785.1 Ophioderma brevispina | reverse complement strand
AATCAAATAGTCCTGGAGGGGCGAAAATCTAGAGGGGCGAAACATTACATTAACATGGTCTCATAACGGTACAAAAACCTAATTTTGCCTAAACCCCCTGTTTTTTTTTCCAAAATTTTAAACTTTCGGGGGCAGCCGACCCCTGGCGCCGCCCACTCCCACCAAACCGCCCACATTTGAGTGTGAATTTCCAAACTTCCCGCTCTCGATACCAGTTTAGGCGACTTTTTATCAAGTTCCCCACTAACCTCTAGCTAGTCTTGATCATTTGTGGTGTTTTTTTAGGGGATAGCTACAGCCGGACACGAAGTAGGTCCTATAGCGAGGACCAACTACCTCCCGCCGACCCTTATGAGGCACTTAACAGTTGTATTTGACACTCCATAGCTATTAAACTTCAACCGTCATACTTTTGCAATACCCGTCTTGTATTACCGCGCTGGTTTATTTAATACGTGGACGACCATCGTGTATATACGACTGGCCGCACTGGAAGCCGCCGTAAAACGACCGTCGTGTATAGACCGATTGCTAGTTGGGTCAACTACCGTCACGTCGTGTATGTACCGATTTGCTAGTTGGTTACACGACCGTCGTGTATATACCTATTTGCCTAAATAGTGTTTCTTACACTGTAAATTGACGACAATACAACGTAAACGTAATGTTTTATGTTTTTTCTTGCAAATGTGACAAGATAACTTGATTTTTACCAACAATGGAGGCGGATTTTGGTAAAAATAGAAATGTTAATTTGTTTATTTCTTCACAACCCTAAGACCGTCTCCAGGGACGTTTTCTCTGCATTTTTACATGTAAAACTGGTCGTGGTCTATACCAAGAACTTAGCACCTCAAGCTAAGATAGGACCTACATAAAACAAACAGTCAAAACAAACAAACTACCATGTTCCACGCAGATCATTGCACGAGGCTTGTTACGCAGATTAAAACATTAGCAAAAATGTTAATACCTGACCTTTCCCCTTTAGCGGAATATTGCATTATATGGTGGTATTTATATCCGAGCTGTTATCTTCGGTCGTAGTACTTTCTCTTGTTGCTGTGTGAAGATCTCTTTTCCATTTTCTTTTCTATAATTAAACTCTGTCAAAATTTGGATTGCAGCAATGAATATAACATAAGGACATCAATTAACACTTCATGATGCAGGAGATCATCCATTTAGGGGGCGACGTTCATATAGAAGTTCCGTGGATGCAATGAGGCATTGCATTCATCTCCGTCATCGCTCTGCACAACCGTCATACAGCGCATTGTCGGAATCAATTGTAATCCTTATTTCATCCATGGGACGTCTTATGAAATGTCTACCCATGTGGTCCCAGGGTGGTTTCCCTCTTTTCGTTTCATTCACTCAAAAGACATAACTTCAAAAAATAAGTTATTTTGTATTTAATTGAAATAGCTCAATAATCTGTTTGAAAATCATGCGGTAGCATTCTAATGATCTTTCTACATGGTACTCAAAATCACACTACTTTATTGTGTTTAATATTAGTAAGTACACAAGGAAATTATCATTAGGTCCAGTTATTAAGTTTGCTGGAACTCAAAGTTGTAGGTATGTTGATAATAGGAAAAGAAAAAGGAAGGAAAATGTACCATGTGCCTTGTGTCACATTATCCTTTATTCATCTAATACGACTCTTATTTAATTATCATGTAAGCAATTTTATACAGTATTCAAGTCAGTTCTACTATAGTAAGTATGTGTGTTTGTATTGTTGTTTAATCATTTCTCAAATAATAAGTAATGGTATTTTGTGACATTTAAGCCTTTATTATTAACATATTTGGAGTATATAAAAAAAACTCATTGAATTGAGTATTTTACGATTAATCATTTTGAGTCACAAATTACTTACCACACACTGATCAACGCCCGTATTCCGATGAAATTAACCTGGCCTGCTTTATTAACCTCATGCATGGCGGTACTTTAAACGATGCCATCGCTTCATTGAAAATCTCGAAAAGTGAAATTTAGAAGCAATAAGCAGCCATTTTTGAATGGTGGGCCCCAATGTTCAAATTATATTTTTGCACAGTTATGTTTGTACTTGTCCTAGAAACTATAGCTACTAACGAGATGGCTCATAAATGCGTATTTTTTAATCAATAAAACTAAGGCCTATTTTGTATTAAGAATTGGAATCGTCAGATTGTACTTAACGCAGGGCTAGAAATGCTAAGTTTCTGTCCGTTCATGATGAAACTAGTGCACCTCAAGAAAATGACCTCTAGACTTGACTTCCTGAACATAAACAACGTAACTGGATGAGCGTAGACACCGTACATGGCGCTATTTTCCCGGCTATTCTTATTGGAAAGGCCTTTTCTTCTAACAGCCATTGAATTAATTATCGGAGCTCTCCGATATTGATTATTAATTATTCTAATTCAATTAAAAACTTCTTTAACAACACAAAGACGATTCGAGCTTAACCATTCACGGTATAGTTTACTAGACAGTTCATGCAACCCATGAAAAATCTCAAATTTTTGGAAAGTGGTGGCGCTCTTCAAAATTTGCTATTTATTGCTTTAATGTTCATCGCTTACGGCAGCCTCGTTTCTTACTCAGTGATCGTAAATGAGTATCAAATTAAATTAAAATACTTATATTTATAGAAATATTGTTCATGAAAAACTTGGATTACGAACGATTACTAAAACTGTCGCATATACTATATTAGTCCTTTTTGTGTTTGTGTACTACCTTATATGTATCACTGGCATTTTGATAGCTCAATAAAACATCGTATGTTAACACTTTGACGTGTTAGTCATTGTGATATCCATTGGTTCCGCAATATTGAGCATTTTCTTTTTCAGCATCAGTTCCTGCAAGGTGTGTTCGCTAATACAGAATCTAGAAAAAAATAAATACACCATTTTTTTTTTTTTGATTATGATTTTTTCAAGATGCAGATTTGACGCCATTACAAGCAATTGCTACGACTGCTAGAGAGTTCTCATCAACCTTTTGTCTAGGCAAAGATTATTTAAACAGACAGGCCCCTACCCCTATTTTGTACGGCAAACGTTACGCTCTCAGACGCCAGTTGGCGCACGCTATTCTCAGATTTTGAACTCGCCTTGGTGGAGTCGGTGAACAAAGGGACGAGGATGTAAATTATTTAGCAACCACGATAAAATAGCATGACAATTTTGAACTTCGCGCCAATGGGGGCCTCCCAACAGGAAATATTCGAAGTTCGTCGATTTACCTCAAGACACTAGGAGCGCCTTTCCCGTGGGAAGTCCACTTCCGTTACACAAAAATGGGTGGAGTGTCTGTCACATAGTTCCCTGTGTTCCTTTTTAAAATAGGTGCTTGTAGGTTGTGTGGGTTATAGATAATCCCTTACAGGCATAGAGCAGTGCAGAAACCTGCTCAGTGAAGCATTCAGGTTTGCTGACTGCATTGAGAGAGGAATACTCTGGGCAGTCTAGTGGGTGATATTGGTTGAGGCAAAACATCTCTGCCCATTTTGCAAGATCGCAAATTGTTAAAGTTTGGTTGGCGTTGTGATGTTTGTGGCCATTAAATCCAGATGTTCTACAGGTTTGTCTACTACAATTGAAAGGCATACAGGTCTTCTGTACGTAGAATCGATCAAGCAAACATGAATTTCTCTGCAATGTGTTTGGGTGGGAGTGGGAAATGTCACTTGCAGTCGACACCACATCTTTTCCCCATTGAACTTCATCTGCAAGCTCAAGAGTCAAGTCTCGTGGAAGTAAATTACTAAAGTTTTGGGGTGTGGGCTAAATTTTATATTTAATTTCTCAAAACTAAATTATATTAAATGATATATCAATAAAGTTTGCCTTCAAAATTATATCTAAAGATTTCAACGGAGATTGAATACTTACTGTTAATTTAGTTCTTGATTTTTTGAATGCTTTTGGTCTGAATCTATATGGGCATGTAATTTCTGCAACTTTTATGCCGGACAGTTTTTTCCCTATGAATAAGTATTTGTTCATAACTTAAAGCTGTGAAGTTCTTGTTAAATGAAAACAAGGAAATGTCTAATGATTCAAGTGACGTTTATACTTTTGGGAAGTTTGAACCTGGTGGGTTGAAGTAATTTCTTAGTTTGTTAATAATTCAGTAACTCCGAGTAGTAAAGGCTATAACTTAATATTTACAAAGCCAGTGAATCTGGTATTTGGAGGCAACAACTACTACCAAATTTTGATGGGTCGTCGTTCATTCTTGCGGCGTGGTTGAATGCGGGGCATATTTTGGATGAGGAATTCGGTCGTCTACTTGTGTGGGGTTTCGCCAAGATTCATACCATGCTATGAACTGGTTGACGCTTGATACCAACCGGCCGCAGACCTCTTACGATATCCTTTCCAATGCACTTGGGTCGGTTTACTAAGTAAATTATACTTCATCCTCTTCCGGTTTCGCATCACTGCTGGCTTGCCGTTCCTACCTCTTGCTTGGCGACCGACCACAGTTTTTAAAACTAGAACACCTTACTTTCCCAGTCTAACCCCTGACCTATGACTCCTTCTTGGTCCTTCTTCTTACTGCGATGGCGACCGCCGCATCTTAAGGTAAACATTAAAAAAAATCTGTGTTTTTTCAGTTTTAGAAGTAGTAAATATGTCTTCGGATAAATAAGAAGGTAACAAGTGTCGGAAGTTAAAGGTAGCACAAGTAAGGAAGGTGATAACGTCCAGGTACCCGGGATCGTATTGGAATGTTGAAGTGGTGACCATTCATCAAGCCGGGCCATTTGCTTGACAGTCGGATTCGCAAATCCTCCAAATCAGATTTTGGGTCGCTGATACTTTCAGAGTCAGACCGAGCTTCACGCCTTCAATTTTTGAGTCGTGAAATAGCTATCTTGAGGATCGTTCACGCCTCCCTTTTAGGGGTCGTGAGCAGAGTATCGCAAGGGGAGAGAGGCCTAACATGTAATGTGCATGTCGAGAAATTATTATGAGTATAGGCCTCCTCAACCCTATTACCACATGGAAAGAAGTAGTAGATAGAGGTTTCAGATCACCCCTCGTAGCACGGTGTCTCAGACCACCTGCAAGAGGTTTTTTCGGATCAGCAAATGGCCATCCTGTCGGACATGCATAGACGCAAGCTGCTATGTTTAAAGTTTTACCTGCAAGACACTCTGAAGAGATGAGGGGTCGAGATTCCAGATCTCATTCACCACCTATAAGACAAATATCCCGCAGGAAGGGGAAATATCGCTTCTAGATCCAGCTCTTGCAGTCAGCTCCATAGGAGTCATCCGTCCCCGTCCGTCGGGATAGACTCGATCGTTCTTCCTGTCCGTCTCTACGCCCAAGCGTAAAAAAAGTAACATCGCCACAAAAGCAGCAGATGAAGTATTCTATGCCGTGACCGGTCGGATTAGTGATTTTTGGGTTGACAATGACAAAGAAATAAAAAGATAAAGATAAAAAGGATGCAGATAGAAAGAGTGCAGCCTCTCTGACCAACCCTCATGAAGAGGTGCAAGGAGCCTTATTTGTTGAACATTCTTAGACTGGTGGGAAATAACAACGGACACACATATTAGATCAGTCCAAGAAGCTGAACTCCTGTGGGGTTAAAAACCAGATTCATCCTGTGAAATAATACGTCAAGGCACCAGATATGCCTAGCCCATGCGTACTTCTCATGAAGACCTCAAGTTCGCGAGGCTGGCAAAGTGATGCTCATGTGTCCATCCAGGAATACCTGTTAAGGAGCTTTGCAATCCGCGCTTATCAAGCTGTGAAAAAATACAAAGGTTTGATGACCGAGAGCTAAAACCGCCTGTTAACCTCCACAGGTAGTCTTTTGGGATCAGCGATCCAGCGAATGTCAGTCTTTCGACAGATGCACTCGGAAACCCTCCTTAAGGAGGGGTACTTGAGAGATGTTACCGGGACCGGGCCCCACCACCCCTGCAATGGGATGTGGGGGATTTTTGGGGAATGAAAATGGGGCCCAAAAGTTGAGAGGAAGAGGACAAGCTGAACAAAGTGACACAGAAAGTGGTGAAAGTTTCAGGAAATGCAAATTATGTCAAGTCCAATCCAAATCCATCCAAAATACAAAGGGGCCCAGTTACCACAAAGGCAAAGACCCGGTATAAAGCAAATATAAATATGCTTACAACAGCAAAGGGTATGGTTCAAAGGGTTACTATAGCCACAAATCTTACAGGCCTAGCAATCAGGGACCTTTTGATCAAATCAGGACTCCCTTTTCGTGGTGAGCAAAGGAAAGGGTTCATCCCACCAAAAAATGGGGTTTCAAAAACTACTTAGCCAAGGCCGGATACCGTACCAGGAAAAAAAAAGTCGATGGTACCTATCTGGAAAAGGCATTAGTGCATGTCAGAATAAAATTCACCTGCCAACTTGGAAGATATCTTAGCCAGCCGACCCGTGTGTCTTCAAACCGTAATGGGTTACCAAATCGAATTTTTTCTGTGTTACCGATACAAGGGGGTCAGAATTCCAGATCAGATTCGTATGAACAAAGTACAAATACAGCCAGCACCAATTTGCTCAGAGGAAATTCAGGAACAATGGTGAACAAAGGGGCAGTGAAAAACGTAGTAGATTGTCCATCAATTCATTTCAAAACAATTTCATTGTGTGCCACAAGGTTCTGGGGATTCCTCCCAGTGTTCCATTCTGAATTGGCTCAATCGGTATAGTTCCAGTTCGGAGCCTTTCAAGATGGAATCCCATTGCCATATGTTTTAAAACACCTCTCCAGAAAGACGATTGGATGATTTCGGTAGATTTAAAAGATGCTATTCATGGTTTCCCATGCACCCAGATTACAAGAGAAATATCTGGAGATTGCAATGGCCGCAGGGTCCTATACGAATATTCCAGGATGGTCTCCCTGTCGGATTCAAGACAGCTCCCCTGCTGTTCACAACTTCTGAAAAACCAGGTGGTAATCCCACGGGGTGCGGCAAAGATCAATGAAATAGTATAATATATTTAGAAGACGATCTTCTCCTAGTGTCCAAATCAGTAGTCTAATGTCAGAGTCCATAAGCAGAGTACATTCTAAATCTTTTTCAGAATTTAGGCCTGATTGTGAATTGGCAAAAAAATCCCAGCTAATTCCAAAACAACAGATAAGATTGCTAGGCCACATTTTAAGACGTCCGTCAAGCAATGACCCAGCGAGTCTCCCCATAAGAAAAGATACAGCATTTAGAAATCGTGCAAATCAAGGTAATCAAAAAACCCAGAGCTAACAGCAAAGCCTTAGACCAACCGTTAGAGGAGAAAATGATGTCAACATCAGAGATGTGGGTTTCCCGGCACCAATATTTTTCAGATCCCTTCAAACAGATTTACTGCATGTGTCGGGAGAGACCCAACTTATCAGAGTCTGGTGTCACTATCAGTAATAGAGCATTCAGGAATCCAGTGGTGGCTCACTGTCTAAGGAAGTGGAACGGAAATACCATTCTGCTGGACAACGCCCATCTCAAAGTTAACAATAACATCGAATGCATCGACCCGGGGGGTGGGGCCCACTGCAAATGCAACAACAGGGAAGATGGACTCCACCAGAGAGAAAATCATCACATAATTATGCGGAGTTGTTAGCAAGCTTTTCTGGCACCTGCAAGACATGTGCACGGGATCAAAGAATTTGCCATATTATTTAAGAGCTGGACAACACACAGCGATATCCTACATTTCACCACAAAGGGCAACTCACACCGACCGTCTGTCCCATTTGGCAGTTCAAATGTGGAAGTGGTGGGCTGAGAAGGATCATACTTTACTGCCTTCACACTTACCAGGATCGAAAACGAGATATCTGACTATCACCACTCAAAGGAGTCTTTGTGGACAACTAGAGTGGATGATCAACCCAACATCTTTCATCAAATGTGTCGGAAACTGAACTTCCACCCAACCCATAGATTTATTCTCTTTCCAGAATATACAACCACTTCCCCCTACTTGTCGTGGAAGCCAACCGGGGGGCAGTGATGACGACCGCCTTCTCTATGGCATGGACGAAAGAACCGCCTATTCTGTTTCCGCCCTTTCTCTATTGGGCCAAGTGTTGAGAAAGGTGGAAATGGACAGAGCAACAGTCTTGGTCATTGCGCCACACCTGACGACTCAATCATGGTATCCCATGTTACTCCAGTTAGCAGTGGCACACCCTATTCTAACTGCTACTGCCATGTGGACGAAGTTCCTGACACAGCCCCATTCAGGAGAACCATCCACTGAGCAAGTCCACTTCACTTAGCGGCGTGGCTTGTCTGCGGCAAACACTTTTGAAGCAAAAGGCTTTTCAGGAAATGTTACAGAAGTCATGCTGGATAGTTGTAGAGCATCCCCCATAGACACTACCAGTCTGCCTGGGGAGCATGGTGTGGCTTGTGTGACTAAAGGAACATTGGTGATCCCATTTCAGCACCTATAAATGAAGTCATGGCATTTTTTAGTACCAGTGAAAAAAGGCCTGAGTTACAGGACCTTAGGGGTTTATAGATCTGCGATATCCGTTAACCATGAAAGGGTAGAAGGTCATCCAATAGGCCATGTCGTGAAATTGTCAATTGATGAAGGGTTTTTCAACCGATACCCCCCTAGACCAAAAACACATGACTTGGGAAGGTTAAACCATTTCTAAAATTTAGAGGATTGCTACTGGGAGTACTGAGTTTTAAAACTGCTTACCCTAAAAGTTCCTTTTCCTAGGGTTTAGTGACATTGGTGAGTGTCATCTTTGGTCTTATTTGCCATAAGGATCTGGAATAGTTTCACAAATTCTCTGAAATTTAATCCATCCAGAGACTGTCACAAAACAGCATAGACCAGGGCACTCTCTGAATGATCTGTCAATGAGGCTGTTTGATGACAAAAGAACTGTGTCCGGCACGCTCGCGATTTCAAATTATGTTGTCTAGGAGGGAACTCGAGCACTAAAGACGCAAACCCACATTGCTGGAATTATTCAGCAATAAACCACCACACAGGAAGGTGGTTTCTTCTTCAGTAAGTCGCTGGATGGTAGAAATTCTGGGAATGGCTGGTGTGGATACAAATCAGTTCAAAGCACACTCAACACGAGGAGCAGGGCACGGTTCTGCTTTCTTCATAATTTAGGAATTTCAATGAGAGATATTCTTGAAGCTGCTGGTTGGTCCTCTAATTCTCATTCAGTCAGTTTTATCATTAGGCCAACAGCTATTCTATTGTAGTAAAGCTCTTCTGGTGGGGCTTCAAAATCGCCCAGTGATTCGAAACCAGGAAAGAGGATGAACGATAATCGATGATTATGCAAAGGTACTTACCGCAGTTATAATCTGGATTATACGAGTGACCTGACGTGAGAATCAATTCCACCCAGCATTCCGGCAGGTAATTCTAAGGCTTCCCATAGCCCAGATTCTCACCTAGATTAGGATTAATAGATCTTAAGCCTTACGGATTGACTGGCTGTTTTTTAACCCATATTTTTCTAGGCCAGTATACGTGTAGGCCTACTATTTCATTAGTTACTTGTATATAAGTTCAAAGTTTGTAAATTAATGAGTGTTAGCAGCTTCAGCTGTATTTCGTTAGATCTGAGAGTTACATTTACCCTCCCCATTTTTTCACCCTTAAATTTGCATATTTAATCAAGGGTGTTTCCCCCCTAATTGTACTTTTGAAAGAGGTCATAGGTCAGGGGTTTAGACTGGAGTAAGGTGTTTCTAGTCTTTAAAAACTGGTGGTGTCGCCAATCAAGATGAGAACGCCCAGTGATTCTCACCGTCAGAGAACTCGTAATCAGGATTATACTGCAGGTAAGTACCTTTGCATAATCATCGATTATAGTTATGTGAACTGACTATCAAAAATGTTAATTTTTTTCTTTTTATGTTTGCTTGGTTTTTGCATTCATGCATCCCTTGGACAGCGGTTTTCTTTTCAGCCATTAACATAAACAGACTTCCAATTTAAATAGTTTTTATTTTTTTCCTCAATATGGTCAGCCCATAAAGGCAATATCAATTGTTCAACATGAATTGACTCAAAATTATCATTTTGAGCTTGTGTCGTGTGAAATATACTTATCCTTCTCTGGATCTCATGAATCTTGTGCATAAGTTAATTTGTCGGAGTGGAAAAATCAGTCGACTCGTGACATTTGTGGGGGCCGCTAGCGGGAGAAGAAACGTGCTATTTAAATTTTGCCATTTCTGGAGGTTGTAGATTTTGGGTTGGATAAGTATTTTTCATACTGTACATGTATTCATGTATTATGGTGGTGTCGGCAACCGCTTTTTTTAAACATACTATGTAGCCTGTTGCTCGAATTTGCTTGTTAAGATACCATAGATTTCTCTTGTTTTTTTGGTTTTTTTGCTTTCTTGTTGGCCCTAGTCATGGATTTGAAAGAAATTACCCTGATAGGTGAAAAATTGGACTATGCGGGGGATGAATTGAAAAACTTCATCAAAGCTGAGCGTGATCTTGCCAGAGCTCAACGGGCTGAGCAAAGGGCATGTGAGAAATAATGCTCTTGAAATGAAATTGAGATTGAAGCGTTAAGAAGGAAAATTCTGGTATCGGGAAACTGTGCCTAGTAAAGCTCCAGCTCCCAAATTGCCCATGGTTTTAGGATTACTGATGATATCGATGGCCTACTTGCAAAGGTTTGAAAGATATGCCGATCAAATAAATGGAAAAAGCAAGATTGGTGTCTATATCTGAGTGCATTGCTGCAGGGTAAAGGTTTAGATAACGATGGCTAGACTTAAACATCCAGAAAGGCAAAATATTATGATTTTTCTTAAAACGCAGAACTTCGTCAACGCATTCAGTTTGACTGAAGATGGGTTTAGGAATAAATTCAGAAGTTGCTAGGCCTGAACAGGGTGAAAGTGCATGCAGTTTTGCCACCAGACTAGCAAAAACCATTTGGACAGGTGGATAGAATTGGCTTCTGGGCAAATAAGACCTATGAATGGTCTTGAAAATTTGGTTTAATGAGGGGAACAATTTCTTGATGTGTGCAAGAAGGACATTCTCTGTTTTTTTTCAAGAGCGTAAACCTAAGAGTATTGCATTCATGACAAAACTAGCAGAAATACATAAGAAGCTAGGGGTGTTGGGGTGTAAAACGGCTGCATCTCGGGGTAAGAATACCACATCAAATCCAAATAGTCATTCCTCTGGTAAGAAACCAAACCAGTCTCATTTAACCGAAGGTAACTAATACTAGTAATTGCAGTAGTAATCCAATACGCCGATGCTTTAGTGTGATAACAAAACAGGAGGACATTGGCTAAGCCGTGTAACAGAACCACCTCGCAGCCGTCCTGTGCCCGGCCCGCAGCTGATCTTTCTCTTCAAACCGCGTGCGCACGCTGTGCGTACTGGTTTGTTTGATTGGGACGTGCTCGACAGCAGAGTCCCT
>JAMKCH010049174.1:0-91118 GCA_023653785.1 Ophioderma brevispina | reverse complement strand
CTTATTGTAACTCATAGTGAGTTGGAGTCACACTGACCATGGCTGTCCATGAACAGCAACAAGGAATCGATTACTGGACAGCTGTTCAATATCCTCTGCATCATTCTCTTCTGCAAAATAAGGCAACTGCAAATTCCTGGCTCATGCAGCATATACACAGTAGATCCCTTTATTCTTGAGCTAGAAATGTGATAACATCCTCATCCACCTATATATGAATAACAAGCACAAAATATAACCAAACCAATGTAAACTTATCATAAAACAACCCAAGAGTTAAATGGAAATTCAGACTTCTTGGGATTACATAATTTTTCTTTACCTAATATATGCATTATGCGGCTTGTGGGGCACTAACCAATCAAACTTGATCTTGCCATGCCTAAGGCATCTGTATGTGTCATATGTAAAGGCGCTTGTTCCGATCGCCTTGGGGACTTGAAGATATACCAGGAAATTAATCAATTTTACTGTATGATAAAAAGCTGCATTTATTGTCATCCAGGCTGAAATTTTGAATAAGAAGCAGCATTTTAATGGTTAACCACGGTAGTAACTAGGGCACTGCAATGAGCATTTTCTACTATAAAAACCACAAGCTTGTTTGCAACGATACTTCGTGGTAATGGTTTGCTAGCGACTCTTCTTCATACCAATAGAACCTCTGCCAAACCTTTCAATAAGGTCTAATATGGCCTGGACATCAAAATCCCTTCCTATGGCCCATGGAATCCTTAGGATCTCGCAATCTTGGCGAGATGATAACGATTCTCATGAAATTCCTAGGATCTAGAGTTTGGTCGTGCTGCAATTGTTCTAATGTTTCCAAAATTTCACCTATAATTTGTAAAAGTCCCCTACCGTTTCCATAATATCGCCCTGCATATATTTAAATTATGTACCTTTTCCGAAGCATTGAATCTCTTGATTTGTTAATTTCCATTCAAATCTGTTGACATCGAAATGAGGTTTTAAAGGTGTCATTTTATTTGAATTCCTACGATGCCATTTATTATGCCTACCATCTTCCACATTTGCTTGTTTCTTAGCCCATTCATAAAACCTATAGAGCACTCGGAAGTTCCTGGGACAGCATCATTATTAAGGTTACGATCTGTCTTGACTTTCATTCCTTTTTATTTTGAAGTGAGTGCAGACGCCACAAGCCGATTGGTTGAATCCAGGCCTAGACTCCACAAGCCGATTGGTTGAATCCAGGCTAGACGCCACAAGCCGATTGGTTGAATCCAGGCCTAGACGCCACAAGCCGATTGGTTGAATCCAGGCCTAGACGCCACAAGCCAATTGGTTGAATCCAGGCCTAGACGCCACAATCCGATTGGTTGAATCCAGGCCTAGACGCCACAAGCCGATTGTTGAATCCAGGCCTAGACGCCACAATCCGATTGGTTGAATCCAGGCCTAGACGCCACAAGCCAATTGGTTGAATCCAGGCTAGACGCCACAAGCCGATTGGTTGAATCCAGGCCTAGACGCCACAAGCGGCGGTAGGTAAACATAAGTCTCCAATAATTCGGCGATAAAAGGGGAAATAATTATGAAATTTATCTCCAAAAAATTCAACATGGTGCCCCGAACTGAGACACAAAAATCTTGGTAAAGCATGGTACCTCCCTTTTCTTGCGGTGATCATCAGGTTGCTAGTCATTTTCCTCTAGGGATGTAAGGGATATACCACAGTAAAAAAAAACATTTTTGTGGGCAGGACCACTTAGCAATCCGTTGTGCGTGTGGATGTATGTGTGTGTCACTAAATTAAGTTTTTTAAATTGGAACCATACTTCTGTCATAGGTGCAATAAGGGATCCCTCATTTGTTGATGAGGTCAAAGGTCATGTTGAAAGGTCAAAGGTCATGTGAGGTCAAGTTGAAAAATTGGCTAAAAATGTAATTGGAACCAAACTTGTGTCATAGGAGCACCATGGGATCCCTCATATGTTGAGGTCAAAGGTCATGTGCCAAGGTCAAAGGTCATGGAGCAGCCCACCGCTTATTCTTTGAATATAGAGAGCGCGAAAACCGAGAACCGCGAAATTCTGGTCTTCCTTGGGCCACTCAATTCTACAGGCTTTCCCCCAATTCTTAGAGTAGCTGGAAACCATGAATTATTGTTACAATGAACTTAATGATATCTTACCTTATTTTAGACCATCTTTCCTGCTTCCTTACTTTGACGCTCTTTGTAAGCAATTTTACTTTGCACACACTATGTAGTAATGTTGCAATGTGCTGGCAAGCAAGTTCTTCAGCCTCATTTTCTTCATAGCACTGTTTAACAAAATTAAGTAATAATTTTAAACTCAATTATATTTTGTTGTAAACACATATTTGACATTTTTAACCAATTTAATAGATGGTGCCTAAAACATTATTTTGAAATTATATAAAAATGTGCGAGAGCCATACATGGAATTTTCTTGACAAAAGCAATGGGTTTGATCCTCATGGGCAAACATCATCTCCCGCATGAGATGTTCTTGGTTCTTGACAATAACTTTCCCATGACAAACGTAAATTTTGGATTTGAGCAGCTGCTGGCAACGCATTGTTGTATTGCGAATCTGCGCGAATTGTAAAGAATGTTTAAACTAACTTTGACATTGTAAATTTGTGTATCAAGTGTCGTACTCTAGGAGCACGGCTACCACCATGCATTCGTTGAATAAAGATTTTTACTTGTCCCTCCTTGTCTCTTCTTTCTCACTTTTTAGTCTGTGTCGCCTTGTGGCCATTGGATCGGTTTCATACAAATTCCTGTAGTATTTCAGCACTGAAATTCATTATTAAGAAAGATGGTTGAACATACCATTTTAGTGGTGGGGGGGGGGTCTAAGGAGCATATGGCAGAAATATGCTCCTGACCCGTGGAGAAGAGCAGGAGCTGACAGATGAGATGAAAGCAGGAAAATTGGATCACCAGGGTCTTTTAAAGAAGTGGTAACATGGCCATAAGACTTAGTTGTTGACCCTCAATCTTTAATCTTAAATCTTAATCTTAACATTACTCGCACTCTGCAAGTGCTTTTGTTAACTTGGCTATAAGCTCATTAATGGTCTACTACTTGTGGTGCCCAAGTTCACTGACAACTGGAAGCAAGCTCAACAGCTGTGTAACGTAGTAATTCTGTGCATTCGGCATCAATGGAGGTAAATAGAGAAAATTTGGAACCAGGATAATAGGGAAAGAGCTAAAACGAGGAAAACATTAGAAAACCTGTTAGATTAAAGGGATAAGCAGCTGTAACGGGGGTAAGGGTGCGCGTATAAGAGATGCGCGCGGGGAAGAAAGGGGCGGTAGCCGGACGCGCAGACGGCGGGACGGCCGCAGAAGACCCAGTACGCGCGGCGCGAGCGGACACGCCAACCACAAACGGTAGTTGGCGATGCAGAAATGCACCTTGGGCAACCTCGGATTGCTGAAAGGTCAGACGGCAAGACACAAGAGCTATATATTTACAATATGCACACTTTAATAATCTTATCATAATGCAAAAATCAAGTTTCCTCTTACAATTATCCAACAATGTCCAAATCAGATGGTCTTAATTTTACTCAATTACAGTCATCTCCCAAGAGAAGGGAATCGCCATCATATTCCTAAAAATGAAATCACTCCACTTGTCTTAACTGTTCACCATTCCTTCCGCAATATTTTGCATACAAATCTCAATTGCAACAAGCAGTACTCTACATCTATGCCTCTTTACTATATAACGTTCTTGATGATACTCCCTTTAATGCATTTTTTCTAGCACCAGTGTACACTTCGTATCATATCCCCCAATACACAACATAAAAGATGGAACATGTCCCTATTTCATCACCGAAATACAGCCTGAACGTGGCACGTCAATTTCTAAGTAAAACCCTAATGTCATGCTACAAGTCTACTCGTCAATTGGTCAAATACAGTTTAAATTATCCTTACCCCATACATGAACCAACACATAATCACGGCACGACACAATTCACACAAGAACAGTTAAAACTCACCCATCACAACTCATGTGAAAACTTCATCCAGCTCACAGGATTACAACTCATGGCTCGTACCTCAACTCATTCACACCTTGAAACATACTAACACAGCTCACATCCCAACATTATCACAACAGCAAACACAAGCTATCATAACAACATGAGCACAGATTCAGTAGACAAATGGCCCTCATATTCTATCTGGTTATACATGACAATCTACATCAACTGACATTACACATGTTCACGCTCCAACCACTTTAACTATTACTTATACATAAATGAACCCGCATATTTTCAGCAATGTAAACAAAAATGTTAGCCATAAGCAACCACGATTAATAGCACTCTTCTCCAAAGATTTACCCACACCACTACAACTTACACTGTGCACCCAAACTATGATGTAATTTGTTTACAACCAAAGCGCAGAACCTCACACAACAATTTGCACAGCTCGACCGCTCATTTTCCTGTCCTCATCATACCCGACCTAATTAAAAATAATTACAATGTTTGGTACCACCACTTCTGGTGGCAAACATCAAAATCACCTCTACAAAATCAACTCCACTGGGTATGTGCAACTCACCAATTTAGCATCTCCATTCTCATCTCCTCGACCTGTAAAAGTATGCTCCTCCTCACTCTCCCCTGCGTGTTAATTAAACGCACTAAATACGGCTAAAACCCTACACTGCTAACCGCTAGCACTATACACGTCCTATTCCCTAACCGCAAATCACCTAACAATCAACACAATGCACACTCAAAGTCCAGGGCACTTAGACGCAAATGAAAGAAATTAATTTACAATTATCAACTTCTGATAACTGTATCAATATTCCTTAAGTTATTTCAAAAATTGACAACTCATTAAAACGAACCTGCATGAATGCAAACATTGTATGCTCACCACTCCCAACTCAACGTAACTCACTGCTACTCTCACAATCAACAAACCAAACTCACACTCACCTCAACCCAACCTCACCCAAAACTTTTGAAACTCATAATATCTACCCCAATCAATTTTGTCTACCCTCTCCTGTAACTGCTCAAACCCTCAACACAACGCGTCCTCTACCCCCTCCTTGTTTTATTGCGCAACTCAACCTCACTTCATAACTCTCCTAACCAACCTCCTCAATTTATGCTGGCTCCACTCCGGTAACTTGAAATCCCAGCTACTCACAAAGTCTAAGCTCATCTGCCTATGATTTAACTCTCGAACTCGCATCACAACCTAAACTCTTCCCACCCCAAACTATTAACATCCACACTATCTCTGCACACAACACAATCGCCACTACAACAATCTCACATACCCACCCTACACCATACACAGTACAATGCACCACATGACAGCATCAAACACGCACATTTTAGTACAAATGGCCAACCATGGAATTTATGAATTCAATCCCACATGCACGGCGTTACTCCAATGGCTACAATTAATTATGGCACCTTTTTTCAGCAAAGTTTACTAAAGTGAGTGAGTAATCATGTATCAAAAGCTAAAATCCACATATAATTAACCCAAAACACTTCACAGGACAAAATTTAAAGTTGTGCACTACCTCAAAAGTCAATGTTTACAATCCACATTTCACTCTCTACAACTACACATCATGATTATCCAAACCTTATTTACAAAATTCAGTGAATTAGTGACGTCCTGCTACAATGATTAACCCCATTAAACTTGACCCTATCTTTTCCCCTTTCTCTCTAAAAAAAAAAAAAAACTATTACATACATCAAAATTTAACCCATCCCAATCTCAAACGCTTGCCACCAAACAATCAAATAAAGGTACTCAAAAGTGACCACACCTACAATGCTCTGACTAATTTTGCCACCAAGCCCACCTAAACTTTGATCTCAAAATCACATGAAAACATTCTTGTTTTGAATCTTTTAATATACCCTAATAAAATTTAATAAGCTCACCCCCACCATAGCAAACAGCACGAAACACTTGCAAATTACAAACATGCCAATGTCCATGTAACACACATTTGCATAACCTAGCATGATTGTCTCGTCATTATTTCAGCAACACTTTATATGCCCCAATTTACACCTCACCCAACACCTCATGGCCTACCACAACTGGGAGATCCCATTTGACAAATTAACACACTCCCATAATTTTATACACTATATGGCCTCTCTATACTGGTCTGATAAACAAATGACTCAACTTGCTTTACCACTTCAACCTAGGAGAATTTTATGAAAGTACCACCACACCTGAGGCATATTTAATCAAAACAGCCATCTTTTGAGCGCAATTAAGGGGCTAATTTGACGACCTAAATTGAATCGCAAAAATACAGTTGGCGTACACCGACAAACTGTCCTGCAACGTCACATATTATTCGACCCTTTCCTCTCAATACTGCACACAATTAGAAAACACCTAAATTATAATCCTCCGCATAGAGTTTAGCATGGGCTGGTGCAGAAATTACATATCTGCCGGGTACATGTACAGTGACCAATCTATCATTACAAACATCTACGCTCAAATAATCATATTATCACATTTTTAGCACCAAGTTAACTACATTGTCTCTGGACATACTCACAATTTTTGTCTCCCATCCGCCCATTTTCACAGACAAACAATTTCCCCCCTCCCCAATGAGTGCTTACCAAAACAACAACTCAGTCCTCGAACCTGACCTGCCCCTCATCACAACTGCCTCAAAATAAACTCCCGACAGATTTGAAAGAAAATGCACATGTGCAGATAGTGCTGCCTCTGCCATTTTGCTCATTTTATTACATTCAAAACGCTCTTTAAAAGCTGACAAATAAATTCGCTAATCAGCACCATGTTTTAGCAATTCAAAATTTAAAATGCTTTTAAAATTATTTTAGTATCTATCACTATTTGTTTTCAAATCCCTCAATTTCAAAATCCACCCCTGCCCACTACAGCAAGTACAACACTTGATCAAAACAACAATATTACTTATATTCTTACCATTTACATCACCACAAAATAACAATTTAACAAAATGTCAGTTGCATGTCTATTTCTGTCCTGTATCCTTCTGTCTTGTCCATCACTCGTCGAAACTCCGTAATCGTCGAAATCGAAGTACCAATCGCATCAATCATACAAAACGTGACAATTTTTAATACAAATCATAATAAATCCAAGCTGCAGCTACATATATCCCAAATATATCCGCAAAGTCAGTCGGCGAGTGTAAGCTTACTCAAATGCGAAACTTGCAAGTATATCGGCGAAATCAGTGCACCACATGTTGAATTCGGAAGTCTCCCAGCAGTTCCTCACAATCCCTAGCGTCGTCACAGAATATTCAGTCGTTTAGTGTCGCTGTCTCGGACATCTCAATGTCCGTCTTCTCTCCTTCTCCTCACATGTTGGCTTTATTACACGGATGAACAAATTGAAATCATAGGTCAACTCAGACTCCAATCACTCAGCTTACAGAACGCACCTGTTGTCATAGTTTCAATGTCTCGTCGCTTTTTTCGCATCTCGTATTGTCTTAATTCCTCCTGTTATACTACCTCGTCCACCACTCCAGTATACCTTAGGCTATGTTACAACAGACACCCCCATGTCCAAGTCAATCTGCTCTCCCTATCTTATCTGAAGTTTGTCACGCCTTAAGTCCGTCAATCTCCTCTCCCGATGTGTATTTTTCTCACGTCCAAGGGGCTGTCTGAAGAGCGAATCTCAACTTTCCCACACCACACCCGAAGTACTACTACCGACTGCACCGCGAACTGACCAATCAGTGTTCCCCATGCCCCGGGGCATCCCCCCAAAAGATGAAAGGTTGCCGCTTCCCCTGTTGTTTTTATGTGCCTTCCGCTACATCCGATCGACATGTGCAAACCCGCTCACTGCTCTCACTTGTAATGTGTCAGTACATTCTAGAAAATAATTAAAGGGACTCTATACAAATAAGGGTCAGAATGTGAATGTGGAAATCCCTTTACTACACAGCGATAATGCGAGAGTAATAAAAAAAAAAGTGGAACTTGCATTTTTTTTAACTTATCAATCAAAGATAACTATGTACATTCCATTTGACTACATAAATGTATGAACAAAACACGCCAAATAGTGAAATGAAGTACTTGAGGCAAGTGCATACGTCTCATCGCAAATACAGGCACTGATCAAACTCTACTCTAATCTCATTAAAAAACGCAGTAGGAAAGAGGGGGAAGTTAGCACCTTTTTACTCTTTTGTTTGCATTCTGCTCAGAAATAAATAGGCAGGAAGCAAATGCGTGTTAGCCAATGAAAACGTGTGCATGTTTACTTGATAAGGTATCAACATTTTGTGACCATATTTTTGGCCTTTCCTGTCACTGAGATGCCACAAATATTTTTAACTGGCTGCAACTTACCCAAAGGTGGGGTAAATGAGCCAGTCATGGGGTAGTTGCAGCCAGTCAGTGGTGGGTAATTGAGCCAGTCATCGGGGTTACCATAGCGGACAAGATAGCTCAACAGCGGGAAGCGATCGACTCCAGTGTATGTTCATCCCCCATGCGTATAGGCTTGCGTTCGAGCCCTGTGAGATTCAGCTATCATGTAATTTCCCTGGGAAAGAAATTAACCGCTTGGTTTTCCGATTTACCCCATGGGATATTTGGGGAAGTGCATCCCGGCTGCGATGGTTATCTCTGTATGTTTGCTGATAAGGGAAAGCGCTTGACTCCCGATCTCTGCATCCTTGAAATGATGCAAATGGTTTATGGGGTATGTTGGGGCCACAGTGATCAGCGACCATTTTGAAAGCGCTTAGGGCCAATAGATAGTGGGCTAAATAAAAAATAAAAAAAAAAATCTCTGCTATTAGTAAGTTGAGCCATCAGAGAAATGCAGCCATGTGTCATAGCATTGAACTCCAATTTTTTGCCTTTTTTTTCTGATTTTTTGTTTCAAGGTAATTTGCCAAAAAAAAATTTGATCTTGTGAAAGTTTAGTCTCAACAAGTGAAAATAATAATTTTTTGATGGATTCCTACTTTGGATTTTTTGTTGGGGAGAAATTTGTGCCCATTTTTCAATGCTCATCTTACCCCATGCCCAGTTGCTCAACCTACTCTCCATGCCCTAGTTGCTCAACCTACCCCATATGGACTATTTAAGTAAAAAAGCAGACTCCTTCAACTAAACTTGTTACAGGTTACATCAGTTTCTAAATTATGTTGTCACATATGTCATAATGTCATGAACTGGGTACACTAAAATTGGGGATCTTACAACTCACTTTTTTTTCCGTTTTATTCCATTTAATTCTAAACTATTTGGACTCTGGTTCAAAGAAGTTGTTCTATTTATCACTGCTAGAATCCTGCTCTTTAGATGACAACCATTTTCAGCCCTATGGATTAGTATTATGAGAGCTACGGTCGAAACCTTCAACTAGGTAACGGGGGATACGGGGCGGTGGGTGCGGGGGGGGAGGCCGGCGGGGGGGGGGGGAGCCGGCTTGGGGGAGCCTATATACATTACACACAAAAACGCGTAAAAATGGTCGGTCCTATAAATTTTAAAATAAGAGAGAATGTGAACCAACCCTTGTGGGGGCTCAATTGGGCACATACACTGTCCTGAATGAGATCTAACTCATGATACCAAATAAGTTCCAATTAATGTAATTCATTAATTAGTAAGTTAGATGTTAATTAGGTAACAAATTTTGATCACTTTTGGGGAATGTTCGTGTGTTCTGTGCTAAAGTATATTCCCAAAACGAGGTAGAAACTTGGATTAACTTGATTTAATTATCTTGTTAATAATTCTCATTTAATCACACATTGGTATCCCTTTTATAAAAGGTAATTAGTCCTAATGAAGCATTAATAATTGAAAAAATTTCCATGACCTAACGTCAGCTTCACCACACTTGGGGCATTTGGGTGGGACCTTTATGGAGTCACTGAGTTTGGAGACATTTTATGAGTATGTCAAGTCAAACAAGAAAAGGTTGTAATACATGTAGTATAACTAAAGCATGACTTAAATTTGGTTGTAGGAATAGATATGATTCCTGAAAACAATACACGTGTACTTAGGGTTCAAGACATGTATCATTGGGCTCAATAGCTGCCGATCAGTGTATTGTGTGCGTTTTCAGTAATGAAGTTTGTAAATGTCAAACAGGTTTAGTAGCTAAGGAATACAAATTTCACTTATTAAAGTAAGAAATGGCCCCCTTGTACACATGTTAATTTACATATAGGTTTGTCATCTTTGCTCAAAATTGGAAATACAGGGCGACTTTTAAATATTGCCTATTGCCTCTTTATATACATGGATCATCCTGTATAATATACATGGGATCACCCCGTATACTTAATATTTGATCATAACTTGGACAGAAACCCATATCATATGTATTTCTCTTGAAGAAAATATAGGCTTAGTACTTAATAAAAGAAGTTAATCTCAAAATGACCTTTTTTTTTTTTTTTGTCAAAAATATAAGTGAATTTGACCACCCTGTATGTTCTAAACAGAATCAACTTAGTTATCTCCTTTATTATTATTTTTTGGAGGGCCTTTGTCATGTCTTCAAAATCCACATCTGTTTTGACCTGCACATTTTTTGAAAAAAAAAATGACCAAGGTATATTAAAATGACAAAATATGTAATTTTTTCTATGTTAAACCCTATAGGAATTTTACCCACCCTGATATTGTCTCTCTTTGGCCATATCTGACATCCTTTTAGTGAAAGCTTTCCAAAAATGTATATCTTATATACAGTTTACATGTATGGCTAAGACGTTTTGTTGAGAGTAATATATATTGGTGCCTTTTTTGTCATTTTTTTGCACTGTGTAACATTTTTATTGTAACCCAGTTTCATGACATATAGTAGAGTCATTTTCATTAGATCCGTGACCAATTTTAGGATACCTTTTTTTCTTGATGGTTGGCAGATGGACAGTTTTAAAACAAAAAATGCTCCTATACACCTCCCAAACCTGACGGCTAACTTTTTACATATCTTTTCAAAATGGCTGCCGCTGCCATTTTGAAAATACATAAAAAGTGATAACTCTGGAACCAGATGAGCTACAATGATGAATGGAGTGTCATTTCCACTATTTCTAGCACAACAGATCATTTGGAGTGATGTTTATTACATATAGTGCCATACTTGACCCTAATCCCAATGGCTGCCGATATCCCCTTCGAACTGTAATATTATATAAATAGCTTTGAGCCGATTATGTAGACTGACAAATAAGTTTGTTTTTCCTACTAATTTTGACATGAGAACAAATAGAATTGTAATTGCAGCATTGTTTGAGCTGGGTCCCTGCTCTCACAATTCAAGATGGCGACCAGATGCCATTTTGAAAAAAATGAGATACTGCCATAATTTTCTCTGTTCAACACAGGACCTAAAAGGAACATCATTGGTGTCTTTCATTCTAGTTTTCGTCAGGAAAGTTTCAACTGGAATGATTGTATCCAACATTTGCTGACCATGTCGACCCTTTAAAAATCCAAGATGTGGCTAGTTAGCCATCTGAAAATTTAAAAAAGTGTAAGTATTGACCCAAGGCCCATAAATTGACAGATAAGATATCATTTTTTTTCTAATTTTGGCATGGAATCCTCTTTTAACTGAAGCCCCTACAAAATACTGTGAAATGGTCATGGGTCCTGTATGTCTAGATATCCTATGAAAATTACTACTATTTAATTGTATACGACATTTGAAATGTACACCACCCCTTAGGTGGTTTGAGGATAATTTCCGGGGGCACTTAAACATTTTTTCATGTAGGGAGTGCCGCTGCCGGTCCTGATTTTCGAACATTTAGGGGCTTGGAAAAGATTTGGTATGCCAAAGTATGGTTTTTGGAATTGATATTTGTGAAATATTTGTAGCTGTGCTTCTGAGGCAACATTTCCAAAAGGACCTTGAGAACTGAATTGTGCTTCAACTGGGTTAGGAATGCTGGAGAGATGCAAAATGGGGGGGTCTTAAGGCACCGGCACATTTCCAACGAAATACCAATTCCTTAAAGAGCTCAAATGGATAGATTTGACTTGCATTGTTTTTTTTCTTATACCGTACAGGCCTCACATCTACATACAGGCCTATAGTATTGTTTTTCCCCCATTTGTACTGTGGACTCTTTAAGTTGTGGGCTGCTCCCTCATACTGGTGTCCACTTGTTTCTTTCGCCAGCGTTACTTCCCCACGCCATGCCAAGTAGATACACCTTGCCTCACCTCCCTCATGCTTGTACATAGTTGTTGGTATTCCGCAGTGGTCAATATTGGACAACTTGTTCGCAATCAGGTGATCGAATTGCATTATATAGGTGAACAAATGGCATTGTTTCCTCTGTGTAGAGGCAGGTGAACTCTGGCATAAACTGATCTGTAGTGAGGTTCCTGGCAGGGCTGCCCAATACAACCATGGAGACCTCAGTGTTAGTCTTCACTGCTATCCATTTGAATTCCTCCTCCGCATAATAGTTTTTACTTTTTCCCTGTAAATCCCCTATCCGCCACCTTATTTTCATTTCTCATTACTTAAATTTCTCGCTTTCTAGTTTAATGTTATTTAACTCTTAAAACAAAATGACTTAAAAATGAAGAAAAGGCTGGAAATGACCAAATGACTTGTGACTGGAAACTAGTTCCCTTCTAGGTGGGTATTATAATATTCCATGGAGTAAAACGGTCCAATTCAATCCCATTTCTAATCCAGCTCTTTTAAGAAATGTTGTTGAAAATGTGCCTGTGCCCCTTTAAGGACCTCCATTTTTCATCTTGTCCAGCCATTCCTAACCCCCGGTGGACATATTAAAGTTAAAGTCCCTTATTAGAAATATTTTGCCTCAGAATCTAAACTTTAGCCAAGTTCAGCTCCTAAGCCTGCAGATTTCTCAAATATTTAATTCCTAGACCCTATACCTCGTACTTTGGCAGAGACCAAATCATTTTCTACGCCCCCAAAGTTCAATACATCGGGGCCGCATATATCCCCACCTGAAAAACTGTTCAATGTCCCCCGTCATTATACTCAAACAAATATAGAGCAGGATCATGGATCCAGGTCAAACATCTCCCCCCCCACACAAGAAAAGGTTTTGACACCTTTGCTAGATGTACGACCCCTATATCATGGCTGTTAAAATGCTCCAATCATGTTGAATGTATGCCATACTGCCGGACTGGCTCCATAATGGATTCCACAAAATGTCTACTTTGTACCATTTGTGACCATTGGTTTGGATTTATAGGGTCAAATGGCTGAAATGTACAAATGTCCAATTTCCATTTGTACAGAGGTCACAATCAGAGTTGCTCCAATTTTTGGTAAAAAAAGTGAAGCAAGTTGTTCATCTACGCTTAATGCTGTCACAATAAAGGACTATTTGTCCCACTGCAGTGTATGTGATCATGATATGGGACAAATATGTCATAGGGCAATATAATCAAATTGGCGTTGACCTTCTTTGGCCCTAAACATTTAACATAATAAAACTCTACATTTTGGGAGTCCTCTTTGAAACTTTCCTCCCCTCACGCAATAATATTCAAGTATTTAAAACTATAATCAGATTACTTTAACATTGACCCCTGTACAAATGAGATTGACCTTTTTTTACATGTAAGTCTTTTTCTTTTTCCCATCCAGCCTATAAACCAATGGTAGTAGGTTACAAACTATACATATTTTGGAATCCTTATACTAGATGGACAATGGCATACATTTAAACTTGATTGGAGCATTTTAAAAGTTTGACCCATGTCAACCTTAAATTGGCCCCTATTGAAAAGTTATAGATAGCAACAATTTGAGAGCAAACCTAAACTCCTACCATTGATTAGAGAGGTCCATACTAAACCGTTTCTTCTTCCTGCAGTGTGGGTAAACGACTCTTAATAAGGTAAGGCCCCTATTATCCCTGCTTTTTCTCTATAAAGAGTTAGTTTTACATTTCAAAAGTCTTTATTACCAGTAGAGTATTTTCATGCTACCATCATCCCATGCCAAAATTAACAAAAAAAAAATTATATCTTATCTGTCAATTTATGGGCATTGGTGTCAAATAGTTTAACATTTTTTTTAATTTTTCAAGATGGCTGCTAGACACACCCATCTTGGATTTTCAAAATTCAACTTGGTCTCAAATGTTTCATCCACTATTTCCGTGTGAAAATTTTCTTGACAAACTAGTAATAATCTCAATTGCGTACCTTGAAACGTGAGAAGCGCTCCCTTGAAAGAAATTTCAGGAGTCTGGCCTTTGTCGACAAAGAATTCTCCGTAACAAATTCCATGAGTACAAAAAAGCCATTATTAATGCAATAAACGCTATCACCCTACCAGCAGATTGGAAAACTGCAGTCAAAAACAGTTGTTCATGTTGTTTATAAACTTACTGTTCACCGCCCATCGCAACTGCTGCTGCTCTGCTTCGCACAACTTTCTAAAAGAGACGTTGTCTAAGGACTTCCTATTTCTTTCCATGAGAAGTACTTACCCTCGTCTGGCTCTTGACGTCTCTGATGCTCAGCACATGTCAGTAACATTACATGAGAGCTATTCCACTCAATTCACCAAATTCAATCCCCTTTCACCTGAAGACAGTCTGGAAATCATCAACGATCCACTAAAAAATCATGCTTCTTGGGATCCATTATACCCCTGGTTTAACTTTCACAGATCTTGGATATTCTCTTGCCATCATTAACAGTGATAACCAACAAGGCTTTAGAGCTTGGGGTTTTTTTTCCATCTGACCTCAGTCTGCATTGGTTTTACGTTACCACTTTCTCAAAAAGGCCAGTCTTGACCCCGAGGTGAAGAAAAATTACCGCCCAATCTCAAATTTGTCCTTCCCTCAGCAAAAGTGATTGAGCGTGCTGCATTCAACAATTTGTGAGGTATCTATCTGAAACAACTTGTTTGCCAACACACAATTGCTTACAGACAGTCCACAGCACTGAAACTGCCCTCACTCGGATTTACAACTGCCTTTGATGGCTCTTGACAACCATGAGGAAGCCATCCTTGTGCTCCGGACCTCGACGGCATGCTTTTTGGAACCACATCGATCACAATCTCTTCTTGATCTCTTAAAGTGCAGTTATGGTGTCGGAGGTACTGTCATTAATTGGTTTGCTTCCTATTTGAAGACAGTCAACAGAAAGTTGTCATCGCTGATGAAGCATCGTACCCTATGTGTATGATCTGGGTGCCTGCCCCGGTTTCTGCTGTCAGGCCCCCATTATGTTTGTTTGCTTATACGGGCCCCTGTTGGGATATCCATTCATGCACATGGTCTCTCTTGTCTCTATCGCTGACATAACGCAGCTCTTCGTCACTATGAAACCTACCATCGCCCACCTTGCTAAAATCAAATTGAGCATGCATTGGTGACATCAAACCTGGATGGTTAACAATTACCTTCATGTTCATGACAGTAAGACAGAGGTACTTACATGTACTTGTACTTACTTCCAAATATGCCAATCGTAGTACCCAAATCTCTCCATCTCAACGCCGTATTCGCAAGTTACTCCATTCAAACTGTTCGCAATCTTGGTGCCATCTTTGACGTCATCTAAACATGTTCCCCCCCCATATTAATACCACGTCTGGGACATCCTTTGCTCTAAAAAGGTTGGGTCAATACGTAAATATCTGGACAAAGCAACTACGAGAAACTCTCACGCCTTGTCACATCAATCATTGTACAGTAATAACATCTTCTCATTGGCCTTCCTGGCAAGAGCCCTCAAAGCTCCAAAGAATACAAAATTTCGCTGCTCGTCTTGTTTCCTTCGCTGTCCATAAAAACGCCGAGCACATAACACCATCCTCTACTATCTAAAACGGCTTCCAGTTCAAAACAGATTGCTTACCAAGTTCTCCTCCTCACATCCAAAATTCTCAGTGGCATGGCACCGTTCATACCGTTTCTGTAACTTGTTTCACAGTAATGTTCCATCCCGGCGCCTTCTTTCATCTACACAATCTTTTGAGACTCCTTTCTGCTCGGAACTAAATCATATGGTGAACGAGCTTTGGCCATTGCTACTGCCTAAACTTTTGGAATAATTTGTCCAATCGAGATACGCATTCACCATCTCTCACACAATTCAAATCTAACTCAAAGCTTATCAATTCCAATTGCTTATTCTTAAATGTGCATCACTGCTACTTTGGTTATGTTGTTTTGCTCATATAATTTTTATGTCAGCGCATTGAGAGGTTTCTTACGTTTTTATGCGTCTATATAGCACTGTATTATTATTATTATTATTATGATTGTTCCTTTAAGTCGTGTTTGCCAGAGAAAAATGGCAGTATCTCATTTTCAAGATGTCATCTAGTCGCCATCTTGAATTTGAGAGCCAGACAGTCTCAAAATCTACAATTACAATTCTATTGCTTTCTCGATGTCAAAATTTAGTAGGAAAACAAATTGTTTGTCAGTCTACATAATCTTAGCAAAGATATTATATTTGTTTTTTTTCCATGGTGATGTCGGCAGCCATCTTGGATTTATAGTTCCAGATTGCATTTATATGTAATAAACATCACTCCACTGATCTGTTGTGCTAGAAAGTGGGAAATGACATTTCCATTCATCATGTAGCTCACTGGTTCCACAGAATCACGTTATATGTATTTTAAAATAGCGACGAGCGGCCATTTTTGGGACAATGCTCTGTAAAAAATTTAGCCATCAGTTCTGGGAGGTGTATAGGAGCTATTTTTGTTAAAATTTGTCCTCTTGCCAAATCCATCAAGAAAAAAATGGTATCCTAAAAATGGTCATGGATCTCATGAAAATGACTCTACTAATATGGCCATATGTGACCCATCACAAATCAAAACCTACCATTTTCGGGAATTTGGCATTTCAATATTATTGAATTATGCAGACAAAACAAAGAAAATAAAAAGAAATTTTAAACCCCCCATTTTACCATTTTACACCTCATAAAATTGCATTGCTACACCCAATTTACACATGAGAGGTATCATTTAAAGCTGATAATACAGGCCTTTTAATGCAAATCAAAATTCTCACTTGAAACCTTGAGTGACACTGGTAGCTTTTGATGTGATGGGTCACATATCACACCTCAATACACAATAGTGGTCATTATAGGCTTTCATCCTTGAAAAACCATTTGTTTTAGCAGAAAGTTACGAAAGTTGCACTACAAAAAGTTAATTTTTTGCACTTTTTTCATTGTACATGTGCAAGTGATTCCATTTTACCACTTGAGAAACCTGTGTTAATGCACTGTACTAATAGATAGTAGTGCAAAGGTTCTTAATCTTCTGTCTAGAGGGGTGGCTCATCTACCCTGTGGCTCAACTTGGCCCCCCTCTCGCCCCTACAGAAAGGTAGTTTTAGCAGTGACATTTTTAAGAGAAACTGATAGGTAGTTGTTTTTGACCATTCGATGCCATGGTTTCCCCTCAAATACGAGTGAAATGGATTAAACTCACTTAAAGGTGCAACGAGAGATTTTCCACATATATGTGTCCCTTAAAATAATCGAAAGTACTGATTTTTTGCCCGGTTTAAAGTTTCACATCAAAAATATCCCCATCTGAAAGGATTAAGCTAAGAAATGTTTTCTTTCTTTGGTACAAAAATTGTGAAATTTCTATGTTCGTATATGAGTCAATAATACGAAATTCAGCCTATGTTTTGACAATTGAACTCATGCAGCAAATCAAAATCACCTTTTTTATCTCTTAGACATTTCTGTACCCTAACACAAGGTTAGATATCTATTGAGTATCTCATCTATAGAAATTACTAATTAGAACATATTGGGTGTTCAAATCTCTCGTTGCACCTTTAATAATTCTCAATTTATAAACATTCATTGCTTATCACCAAAAAATAAAAACCCTAAATGAAGACTCATTTGCTGTACATAGGGCAAGTGTGAAAAAACCATCCACTGGATTGCATTACGGTTTTTTTTGTATACTAACACTATAGTCTTTGTGTGTATCTTTGTTAACAATTTTATATTTTTAGTGTCCTTCTTTATTTTGCCAGGTAGGGGTACCCTAACGGCCTCTAAATTGAATTAGCCGAGATATTTCACATCGGGCAGGGTTCCAATATCTTAGCTGAAGGCCAGAGACTGCCGAACAATGTTTGAATTTTCCCCTACTTGAGGGCCAGATACACCTGAACTTCTTATGTTTCCTTTTAACTTTAGCGCAAATTTGAGGCCAAAAATCAATGCTGCGGGCCATATTTGGCCCGCGGGCCCCAATTGAGAACCCCCTGACATAGGGTATGAAGTTTGCCATCCTTTTGCCGTGTCATGGTTAAAGATATCCTGTGAACCTTGACTAACCGAATGACTTTTTGTCGGTTAAACTCTGTAGTAAAACACGCATACATTCGAGCTTAGTTTCTTCTCCTTTGTAAGCTCTCCAAGATATTTCCCAGGAGTGGTGAATAGTCTACCTTCCCTCCCCTCCATGAGGATACTATAAACAAGTCCATACGGGCTCATGTCAATAATAGTAAAAGCTTCAATGAGGTAACTATTTGTATTTAAATGTTTTGCTTCTTCTCATTTGCCTGTTTTTTGTGATTAATGGCCTCGCATAAGTATTCATTATGAAAATTAGATTGTCTACCTACCCTCGTACTGCTCATGCAAGTAATATGTAAATATGAATTGTCTTTGGCATGCATTCTGCTTGCTCAAAACTTCCCCTAAAGTATCTAATGCCGAGTTAGTCCCGTAGGCCTGGATTAGTGAAGTGCACTCCCTATTGGTGGATTAAAAATCAAGAACATTTCTTTTTTCAGCCTGTTTTTACACCTTCTGGCCAACCTGAACTTTCTTGTTTGACCATTAAGAAACGGTTAATATATTCGGACAAAGGTGTAATCTTCACTGACAGGATGATGATCCACTAGGAAACTGAAGAATATCCAAAACCTTCTTTGTTGTAGGTTGCAGTTCTTCATACAAGGAGCTTAGTCTCTCTTGATAAAGAATCCCGAAGTGGTGTAATCACAGCACTTATGCAGTCCGCAACATTCATAGGCCTTTGAATGAGCTCTTTATGACCTAGTTTGGATATTAACTGTGGTAGGTTATTTTTGGTGGGTATTTTCTTGCAATCATAACCCCATAGTATATCTGTTAGTTCTAGGTCTTCAGGAAAGTCACAAAGACAGGACTGCACCTCCAGTCTCTCAGCCTCGGGCAAGAAAGAGAAACGCATCATCAATGCTGGCCTCATTGCTACCAAATAAAGCAGTCTCAACAAATGGCCGTGCTAGCCTAATAGGAAAGTAGTTCCAATCTAACCATCCTTTAGGGCCATGTTTACTACGTACCTTTTTGTTATTGTACTGCACGTGATCTACATAATGCCTGTGGTGCAACTGTTCTGCTAATTATTTAAGATTTTGTTTTGGTTTAAGTTGGATTTGGACTTCAGTGTTCTAAGGGACTGTTGGGATGGTACATGGCTTTACAATGGCCTTGGCAAAACACAATGTCATTTCAATTTCATATCCTAAGTATGCCTCTTTTCTCATAACAAAAATCTTTGTTCTTGAGAAGATTAATTGCAGAACCCCCCCCCCTTCCACCATGAGGATTGTGCAAATGTTTAACTATGATAGTGATGCCAGAGTGAAGGAAAAACTGTTGATTGCTCTGCAAAACCTTTTCAATAAGGTCTAATATGGTCTGGACATTAAAATCCCTTACTAGGACCCATGGAATCCCTATAGGATCTTGCAATTCTGGCGAAATAACAATTCTCATGAATTTTACCTATAATTTGTAAAAGTCCTGTTACCGTAATTCTGCCCTGCATAATTAAATTATACCCTTTTCCGAAGCATTGAATCTCTTAATTCGATGCAGACAAATTAATGCAACCATCAATTAGGTTTTTCAGGTCTTAGGCTACAGCATTGTTTGTTATGCCTACCCTCTTGCAGGTTAGCTCATTTCTAACCCGTTCATAAAGTCTATCGGAGGAATTGCTATAAGTTACCGAGACACAGCAACTATCTACGTTTAGGCCTACCACCAGTCTGAAAAAATCTTTATTTTGGTATAATAAGCATTTTTGGAATGTTCGTACCCACCCGAATTACTTTCATCATCCCAATTTGGCCATTGTATGTCGTCGTCGTCATTAGACGTCTCACCCCTACCAGCATCATTAATACGGTTACGATCTGTCTTACCTTTCCTTTTCTTTTTGGGGGGAGATAGGCAGGTGGTGGAATTTTGTTCTCATGTTCACCTTGCAGGGGTTCTGCATTCTTGGCATCGTTCTCTGCTTGTTTCTGTGGTCTATTCCTTTTACGGGAAAGCTTGGTGTACCTAGGGGAAGTCTGAACAGCTGTGTCTATAACAAGAAAAGGCAGTTAGTGCAATGTACAGTACATTTTATGGTAGATGTTAACCAAATTCCATGAAGAACTGAACAAAGAAATTTGATTTTAGACTGTTTGATTATTAATGAGCCATACATTTCTTATATATCTGTAGGAAATGCACGCCTGCAGGGTGGGTTTCCATAATGTGACGCCCTTTTCTGACATACTTTTCTGACACCCTATGAATTCGGAAACCTTAACGGAATAAACCAACCACATAAACCGTGTGGTTTATTCTATAAGGTCCGTTAAGGTTTCCGAATTCATCTATAGTGTGAGAAAAGTATGTCGGAAAAGGGCGTCACCTTATGGAAACACCCGCATGCAGGAAAGCCTTTAACAAGTTATAGTTTAAATGAATATATATATATATATATATATACACCTCAGACTCCAACTAATAAAACTAATGTGCCATACAAGTATTTGTTACTAAAGCAGAAATTCAAAATCATAATCACAATTGCACACACACCAACATGAACGTCCAAGTCTGTATTGAAAATGACGTACTCCATATTATTCAGAATTAACCATTTGATTTTTGTTTCAGAATTTTTACATCACATTGCTTTTTAAAATAGTCCTGGCTAAATATTTTGGGAGCTGTCTTGAATAAAGAAGTAATGTTATGAAAGAAATGTAATAACTTCATAAAAAGAGAAGTAATGTTAAGGTACAAATCCCTAATTCCTTTATTTAAATTAGTATTCAAAATAGTTTTACAAATAAATTTAAACCTGCATCCAATACACGCGTAGACCTTGTGTCCAACAATTAAACTATGCATACTGGGGAAGGGATGGCTGTAGGCTGTGGTGAATCTGTTGAATCCACACGTGATATGCCTCGTTGGGTGTTGTTGAAGACATCTTGAAGACTTAAGTTTACAGGAACGGCATACTACCAGAAACTTGGGGGAAGACCTCTGCAAATGAGTTTTATCCGGTGTATATAAATATAAATTTTACTAATAATGCCATTAACATACCATGCAGTTATACAACTGTCAGTGATTTTGCAAATCAGATCATTAAAACATTTATTCATTCAAACCCAAAAGAGAAAACATTTTACAATGTTAAGCAAAATTGCAGATGTGGACATACCAAAAAAATTCCTACTGTAATAGGCACACATTACACGAATGTACTATCGCCATAAAGAAAAATATTTTAACCAAGTAACAGTGATTTTATGATAATTTGTTAGTTTATTTGCAATTATCCCAGTGAACTGAACTTGGGTACTTCAGATTATGCAGTTAATTCTTGTACGAGGACCATTCATGTAAATTCAACTCTCTTGGTACAGCATGTAGGAGGCGGGCATGTTGGCAGTAAATCTGCATGCAACCCTTCAACTGTCCACATTCCACAATCTTGACTTTTCAAACAAATTTCCTGATTTTTTTTCCAGATTTTTCAAAAAATTTCCTGAGAAAATCTTACCACTTTGCATAAACCATGAAATTAATCCGATTTAATATCTTATGGAGTCGGTGTCCAGGGGGAAAGCATTTATCGAGAAGAGTAAGAAATTTCTTCCCGACATTGGTGGCTACGTTGTCGCTGAAGGGGGATTAAACCATGTGATGATACGCTCTCTGGTTCGCTTGCAACTTTGTTGAGATGATGGGTTAAACTTAAGTTGATAGTCATATCCACTCTGTTTGAGAGCCTCTTGGTAGGGTTGTTTGGTGTCATTAAAAACCTTTTCATTTGATGAAATGTTGGAAAGTCTTTTATTTGCATTTTCTGGGATGTTACGCATTATAGAAGGCGGGTGGTTAGTGGCACGTACAGTGGTCTGTTGTTGGGTTTCATGTAGGGTTGGAAAGTCCCAGATCTCAGGTCAAGAGTTATATCTAAGAAGTTTACACATTTATTATTAGCATCAATAGTGATAGTGAGGCAATGGGTTGCGAACACTTTCCATATTTGCTTCTTTATTTGCTCACTTTCTCTGGGTGTGGTTTATTGCAGACCGTGAGGCTGTCGTTACGATAGCAGACATACATATAATGTTATATATCTGTAGTTGAGACAAGAATAGAGGACCAATGACGTCGCACATTTCTGCTCCATCGGAACTTCCCATGGCTACATCAAAATTGGACTTACCACGTTTGCACGTGGTAAGTAGTCTCATCGCTGTATAGCATTGTCTTCTTTGCATGGAGAAGTTCTTTTCTTGCTGCTGATTGTTGTCGTAAATAAGCAACACAAAGTTGAGTTTCTTTAGGAGATCTTCTGTGATTGAGGGTGGTTTAGAATCGCAGATGTCAAAGCAGATAAACAAGTGGTCAGGTTTTTCTTGATATTTCCGAACCAGTTGATTACTTCGCTCGTGTTCTTCCAGTGTTCATTGGTAGCTGCAAAAGACCATGTTGGTTGATCCGGATCCAGGTTTGTTTGCTTATCTTTCCGAGTTTCTGATTGGTTGGTTTGTTTGAAAATTGGGTTTGTGATCTTTGTACTGCTAAGGAAGCAAGCATTTTGTTACACTCATAAATGCGGGGTAATCCAGTTCTAGATCAGCTGTTTTTGTACGACTTTGTCATGTATTGTCTTTTAAGAGACATTGTACTGTTCAGCGTTTTATCTTGTAGAAATTTGTTGTCTGTTGGCAGCAACAAATACTTTATCATCTTCTTTGACTTTCTTTTTATGCTGGTTATATCCTTTTCGGAATTGTTGGTTACATGTTTAAATTAAATGTTTTGCCACTCTAAATCAAACCATACCGTCTTCCAATCCTCAGTTCGTGGTTGGCCGAAGAAAAAGACAACATATGTATACATATATACAACTAAGTTATGTACATGAAGAGTGATGAATGAGGGCACTGCCGAATGCAGAGCGTGAGGGTGCTGCAGGACCTCCTTAAAAATAAACATACGGAACATGGCCATTCATTGTTGTAAAAGGCCCATCATTTGGTGGTGTAACTTGTTTTGAGCCTGATTTCAACGTTCTTCTTTAAAATCCAAACTTGCTTTTTTTAAGTAGTGAAGTTTGCTTCCTAACAGGAAGCTTTATCAAAAACTGATATGGCAGCTGATCCTTGAGATGACTTGGTGACGTCATGGTGTGATGACGCTCTCTGGATCAACTGATCTAAATCGACTGATCATAAAGAAGTTGGTACCGCCCCCTCGTCGCATTCATCAAATCTTCCTGTGGTCTAGGCCACCCCTTTTTTCCTTTATCCAGATTGGCTTCTCTGAATCCTTTTTGAGGAATGAGAAGAGGGGGCCCAAGACCAAAGAAGAACATTGATGAATTGAAGACGAGGGGGGGGCGTACCAATTCACTTAGTATCTTATGATCAACTGATCCAGAGGGGCCGTAATCACACCATGACATCACCAAGTCATCTCAAGGATCAGCTGCCATATCAGTTTGAGAAGAAAAGTTCCTGTTAGGAAGCGAACGTCAACTACTTAAAAAGTAAAAAGTTTGGATTTTTAAATTTTTGATTTGAGATTTTAAATCATTTAACTATTGAATCCTGAAGAACCTTTTGCAATGATAGTGTTTTGAGCCTGTAATGAACTCATACAGTTGATATACAAGTGAAAACAAAATGCAGACATATTATACAAATGTTAATTGTAGAGTGCTCTTAGTTGTGATGCTGAGCACCAAGTACAAGCATTGAATGTTTGTTTTGGCGTCTATGCCATGATGTATGTTGACTCGTGAATGGTCCAGAACTAGTAAGGACTGACAAACTGTAAAACATAGCGCAGACAACTTCTCTGATGCATCTGTCACGAAAATCTAAAGCTACTCAAGGCAAAACTTCTTCTTGACAAGGATAATTCTTTGAGGGCCAAAAGTTTATTATTGCCAAGCAGTATTTCCAGTGATTTAGAATCAATTCTGTAGGAGAGCTAGGAATGCGAGTTGGGACATGGAAAGAGTTGGAATGGAAGGGTTGTAATGATGGTGCTGGGAGGAGATGCAGGAAGACAGTGGGGAATGGGAGTTGGTGGATGAAGGAGTGGTGGGTGAGTAGATGGAGGAGAGTTGGGAATGGATGGGAGCTGGACAAATGAGGTTTGGAATGAGGAGTTCGGAATGAGGATTTGAGTTTTGGATGGGACGTTGGATGATGGTTGGAAGGCACAGGCGAGTTAGTGGATGGACGGGAGGGAAGAGGGGAAAGGGATTGGGGATGGAGAGGGGTTTTGGGGAGGGGAGAGGAGAGGGGAGTTGTGGATAGATGTGAGTTAAGGCTGAAGGAGTTTTTGATTGGACAAGGAATATTTATTGACTACCTAGCTATTTACAACCTGTTATCATTAAATTTATACCATCAAATGCTCCCATATTCCCCTGTGAATATGAATTCTCGCATTGGCTACAGTGCGTTGTTTTGATGTCCTCAGACTCTATGAACTGGTATGTGCTCTATGCAGTGCACCATGCGAGGGTGTACTGGTGGATCCCACAATGCAATGGTTTGGGGAAATTTCGTCACTTTCAATAAGTCATATGATCCCACAAAAAAAATCTATCTTTAAGGGATTTGCAGCGATTTACTAATCCGAAACATTGAAAAAAAATCAATTCACAAATCATATTTTTGGATTTTTGTTCTGGTATGGATATCAAACATAACTTACAAGTGGTTGGCTTGAAATCTGTGTATTAAAGACAAGGCAGTACTTTTCTATCTGATTCTATCATTCTTTACGTGCGTATCAAAATTCGACTTGAGATCAAAAAAGCCTTTCTCGATGAATGTCCCAGATTTTAAGCATGATATTATGCACCATGATCAAACAGTTTGACCTCTCAAACCACACAAAACATTAATGATCTTGTTATTCTGTGCTAGTTAGTGTAACCCAAATCACTGGTTTTGTGTAGATGTTGAGACGCCATCGATGTATATCTATTTGCGGAGACGGTATGACAGCTTTCTTCAAATACTTCATTTTTTTCACTTGGTGGGTTGTTTCTCGTTAAAGCAGTTATAAATCAAGGGTAAGGGTGTACATTCCATAATAAGTTAAAAAACAAATGCAGTTTCCACATTTTTCGATTCTCTCTCAATATCGCTGCTACTCCCTTTAACACAAAAAAAACCATGACTTTTACTCATTTTTAGCACTCAAGGTACTTATTTCATGATCAGCAAAAAAATTCCATGTCCTTGTGGTTCGTAAACTTCGTGATCCACATGAATTTTCCGAATCATAAGTGTGCCAGAAAAAAGGTGTCAAATCGGTCAGGTTACGGAAACTCCCGAATAATAACCAAATACCTGCTTGTGTAGGTATAAAAATTCTTGGATTTTTAAACCCTTGATCTGCCATACAATTATCTTCTGGTTCGAACTGTTCAACCATGTTTGTCATCTGGACATTTCAACTGATTTTCTTTTTTTTCTGAAATCACCCAAAAATGAGATGGTGACACAGTATGTTGTGATAATAATACTTCATTGAGAATTTCAATGTACTTTATTCACTTATGTGCTGCTTGTATTGATTTTTTAAAATTGGTCACATATAATTGGTCAATGAGCACAATTTATATGGAGAACCTTGATTTCTGTATAGGCCCCGAGGGTGTTGGAGTCAATCCCACAATGCACCAGTTTTTTTGGGAAGTTTCCACCTCAATAGGGTCATTGATCCCCTAAAATTCCTACTCTTAACACATAAATGGACAGTTATTAAAGTCAGGGTTTTTTTAGCCTACAAAGGTTAGTACTTAAGAATTTTTAGCATGATTATGAAATGTCTTGTGGTTAAACTTTGGAAAACTTGTTATCCTAAGTACTGACATGAGTTCAGTACAGAAGGCACATTGCTATGCATCAGGGATTGATTCAAAAACACCCTCAATTTCCTGTCCTGTCAGCTATAAATGTACAAGATGGTTCCACTAGGTGTTATAACAACAAAGGGACTTTGGGCGGGTTGCGATTTGTATTGGCTGTAGACTTGGGAGTAATGCGCAAGCGATGTCTGTCAAAAAAAAAATATTTAATCTCTGTGCGTCAATGATGCAGCGTACAGTTCCCTTGTATCAAGAGACATGCGGATATAGTAAGGTTCCGCCTATGCTGGGCCAAGGAGGAAGGGTGGCCAAACTTTTATGCCAAGAGGGGTTATCCATGTCGACAGCACTTGGGAAATTAGTGCTTTGGCCAATACCAAAGCTAAATACTGGTTCCTCTTCACAAAGGTTTAGCCAAAGTTTCACGAGTCATTTGACAGTCGTCCTTCAGGCCTGAGATCTCTTCAGCAGGGAGGAGTTCTGTACCTGACCCACTGACCCACTTTGAAATCAGAAGCCTTCACAAATAAAACACATTTATACATTAGGTTTCCAAATTCATAAGTGGTGGGGAAAGTGTCGGATGGGTTGGGTTACGGAAAGTCTCCCTCCTTCACCCCAAGGTTTGGTTGTGTTACTCGCTTCCAAAGTCCGTCTGTCTTGGACAACTCCCTTTTTATAAAATAATAAAAGTTCTGTGCAGGGGAGACACTCCTGCAAATTAGGAAAGAGCCATGCAGTCATAACTAGGTAAACCGGTATTATAGAGTTCAACAAGTGGGCTATATCTGAAATAGTTAACTTCTGTTGCCATGGTCACTTTTAGTTTTGCAACATTGTCCTTCACTTGCAAAATTGAATTCTCAAGTCGTCATTGCGAAGTTTCTTCTCATTGATATTGTTCAGTTTGAACACCATAGTTCTTTAACTTGCAGCTTTGTTTTTGGTCTTTGCCGTTGGTTTAAGAAGTGTATAAAGTGGCTATGGTGGTGGTGGCTGGTGGGTGTTTTTGGACATTCAATAACCCTTCAGGTAAAGAAGTAGGGTGTCCCCCACCACTTTCAATCTCACAGAAAAATTGACATTTATATAGTGTTTTAACCAATTAGGTATACAGCTTCTAAATGTTTTAGCAGGGGAAAATCTTTCACATTAAGCCCACCATCTTATGGTTCCTCTTATAACCAAAATGTTGGTTGCTCCATTAAGGTTTGAAAATTGGGTTTCACAGTAGTTATCCAAATGTAAATTTCAATTTTAATTGGTTAAGAAAACATATTACAATGGCTGTTGTGACATTTTGTGATTGAAATTTGTGGAATTTTTTAATTATGGAGGGAGGGTCTCCATCCCCACATTTCTGGGAAGTTTAAAGTAGCCATGTTTCCTTTGCATAGACTTAACAAACCAATCAACCAGTTGAAACCCCAGGTTTTTACCAATCACCCACATCCTCAAAGATGTTACCATTGCTTTTGTTATTGTAGACCCCATCCCCGTACTCGCTGTGGGGGGGGGGGGGGGGGGCTGGGGGGTGTAAAAAATGATATTACAACCCTGGACCTACCCTAGGACAGGAAGTGTAAAGTGTGGGATATGCGAGTTGGCCACCCCAGAAATTTTTTGGTCATATTGAAAAATTATATATATACACATGAAACTTACTATGTAATGTTCAGAATAGCCATTTTCCTTACGTATAAAGTAAAAGAACCATCACAATTCTCATGTTAGTAAGATTTTGGAGGGGCTAAAATTTGAAATTGCAAGGTTTCGCCCCGACATTTAATCCCCAAATTCATCAACCAATCATAGTTAAGGGAAAGTTAGTTTCCTAACTGGTTTTTATTGGACAAGCTAGGATTATCCTAAGGTGCCACTCCATCTGGACACGGACATCCAACTGACACTCTATCTGGATGTCTACTCTGTCCGGGCTCCCCATGTTTGTCACCCTTGTTTGGCGCCCTCATTGGCCTATTTGGGATTAGGCTGCACATGTCCTCATCCTGTGGTCACCTAGGCTCTGCAAATGCTATCTTTCTATGCTGCCTTGGTGTACTTTGGGGGTCTTGTATACAAATAAAAGTACTTCAGTACAGTTAAATGTTAATTTCTCACCCCAAAACATCATCTCATCTTCTGGGGATGCTCAGTCAGGTTGGGTTTTGGTTTGTTTTGGTTGCTGTGCTTGCTGCGTCTCACCAAATAGCCTGCCAAATTCCTGCTCTAGAAGAATCCATGTCTCTATCATGCCTAGAGCCTAGCCTAGGCTTGCTAGTCCTTAGCAGCATGACCTTTACCTGACCTAGGCTCTCCAGCTACTTACTAACAAGGCTAGACCTTCCTGAATGGCGGGGCTATAAACGCCCAGATGGACTTAAAAGGTCTACCCGGGAACATGGTTGTCATGTCTGATATTATTTATGAACCGTCGCCTACCTTGTTCATGTCTCCCCGCTGTGCATGTAGGAATGTTGTGTTTCTGTCACTTCAAGGCTCTCCTCCCCACAGAGCTTACAGTTCTTCTGCCTGGCTACTACTGACTATCTTTGTTCATCACCTAATAGGCAAGTTGTTCAGCTTTTGTTTATCCGTGCATGTTTAATTTCCTTTTGCCGCGCACCCCTCCTGCCACAAGCAATGCCCGCGCATATGTCCCAGTGCGTCTGCTGCGGTGGCACTGGTTGTAGTTGCGCCCACATTTCTATAATCAATTCACGGTGTGAAGGGTCTTTGTCTATTTGGTGATGACCTTAAGTGTAACAAGAAGGACCCTATTGATCAAGTGTGCAAGCAAGTCAAGGTCCTGTCCTCTTCCTGATTGTTTTTTAAAATGGTACTGTTACAAGATCGCTAACAACCATCCTATACACCATTTTTTTCTCACATATATGATGCGCGGCTACGCCTACGCCATTTCTCCCTCTTTGTTTATGTTTATGTTACGGCGTCCGCTGAACACCATCAATACGCCATATTTTACACTTATGAGATAGGGCTACGCCTACGCTCATATCACCCTTCCACAGTTATTTGCTCGGTATATGGTTCATGGTACAGCTACCGCTAACACCATTCAGTACGCCATATTTCACACTGAGTACGGCTACGCCTACGCTCATCTGAGTCAGCACTCAACCTATGTTTGTTTGGTTAATGGACGACTCCGCGAACACCATCGAGTACCCGCCATTATAACGCCTATATGGTACGGCTACGCATTACGCTCTCATTCACCCTCCCGTAGTTCGGGTTATGGTCAACCTATGCTAACACCATCAATACGCCATATTTATCAGTGTATGAGCACAGCTCATGCCTACACTCATTTGAGGGTCAACACTAGGGTCTAACCGATCACCCTAATATAGGTTATCCGATTACAAGATTTTAAAAAATTCAAAATCGTTCCCCGGATTTCCATTCTTATTTTTGTTTCTGCACATCTTTTTTTTTGGGGGGGGGGTTATCATAGCCGTTTTTGACGCCAAAAGCTGCCAGAAAGTAGCAGAGTGCTTAGGTAAACACAACCATATTCGATAAAGTTCGGACCATTTCTACACAAAAATCACTTCATACACTTTACAATTGTCTTGTTTGACCGTCATATCATATGGTGCTATGGCTTGCGCTGACGCTAAAAAATGGTTTAGATTCGCATTTCCTACTTCAGAAACGTGTAATTAGAACGTTCACCCATCCTTGTGGTAGGATCATACAGATCCCTGTTTCTCATCACTCAAACCGTGAAAGTCGAGACATTTACAGGTCCAACTTGCTACCTCACGTATCAATTTAAACCATAACTTACTGCCAAATGATCTCTTGAGCAGATTCTTCAACTTCCATATCGCACTAATCATTATCAAACCAGGCATGCCGACATTCCTCATATTAAAATGTTTAACACGTCCTGGCAAAAAACACAATAAGAATCAAGGTCCTTGCTTGTTTAACTTACCCTCCATTAAAACCTGCCCCCCAAACTCATTTCTTCAAAACAAAAATGAAAAAACATTATCAGTTCCTATAGTGCTGTTATCATCTTAATTTTTTAATAGTCATTTATCTATTTTTTTTATCCAAGAGTCGGAGGTGTTAATTGTTAGTTTGTGAACGTTCTGTGTTAGTATTTGTGTGTTTGTGTCTTTGTGCCCTTTCTTGAATTTCACGTTACATCGTTTTGTATAGGAATTTTGAAGAGGCACTGCACCCCACGCACCGCGTTAAGCAGTGACCTCGTTCACCACTTGTACAGCAAGGTTATCTCATTAAAATTAAAATAGTATGTACTCAAGATACAACCGCCAACCCACCTTGAATAGGCATTATCGTCGTGTTACTATGTTGCAATTAGTCCTGAGTTTTTGTATTTTGACCTGTTCAGTAAATCTTAATTTTTTGCAAGGGAAAATCCTGTAAATGTTGGCAGGTCTGTACCTAATTCCCTTCAGTTATTGTGCTCAATGATTATTGATTAAATATCACTTGAATTCGATGAATATATCTTTCCTCAATTACTTCAATTATCATTGTAATATATATATCACTTATCTATTATTATCGTCCCCCCCCCCCCCTCCCCCCCCCCCCCCCCCCCCCCCCCCCCCCCCCCCCCCCCCCCCTACTATATTTGCTGTATCTTGTTGATGAACAAAAAATATTGATTGATGATTGAGGATTGATTGATTGAGGATTATATAGGTTACGGTTTCAAACCGCTAAGACCCATCAATACCGATGTATTTACACTATACGAGTATGGCTAAGCCTATGCTCATTTGAGTCATCACTCAACCTAGATGTTATATGGTTAATGGTACCGCTCAGAACACTATCAATACGCCATCTAAACTATATGAGTACGGTTACACCTACGCACTTTCACCCCTTTCAGAGTTACGGTTATGGTACAGCTCTGCTAACCCCAGCAATACAACCATTATCCGCACATAGACGAGTAAGGGTACACTAATGCATTCGAGTCATCACCCAACATTGTTCCTATGGTAATGTACCGCTCCGCTAACCACAACCAATACCCTATTTTATTACTCTTCACACTATTTGCGGTATGGCTATGCTTAACGCTCATCCACCCTTCACTAGTTATTATATAGTACGCAGCCTACTTGAGAATTTCAACCTTCGCAGTTATTTGTTATCGATGAATACGGCTACACCTACGCTCATTTAACCTTTCCCTAGTTATGTTATATGGTTATGGCTTAGCTCACGGCAACACAAGCTAGATGCGTATTTGTAAATTATTGAGTACAAACCTACGCCTAACACTCATTGCACACTTCCACAGTGCATGTGGGATTACGGCAAGCTCCGCCTAACAACCGTCAATACACCATAATTCAATAATGCGTTCGGAGCCTATGCTCATTCGGCCTTCTGTAGTTATGATAAGTTCCGCTAACACCGAGTATGCCATTTATTACACGGTAAGAGTATAGTCTGCATTTACGCTAATTCCGCTAACCCCATCAGTATGCCATTCCAATACATGAGTGCAAACTTCGGCCTACTCTCTTTTACCCTTCCGTAGTTATGTGGTTATAGTGCCAGTTGGGCCTCAAACAAATCAATTTGCTTTTTTTTCTTACACTATCGAGTGGTGGGTAAGCCTACCACTAAATTCTCCTTGTTATTTTTGGGTACGGTTCCGCCTACATCTTCGTTATCTTTACACGAGGCATAAATACTCATTTTTTTTCCTGTCTTGTGTATTGTGAGTATATGGTATGATACAAGCTTTGCTAGCATCATTACACCGTGCACCATTTATTTCATATACGCATGCTGCCAAGAAAGGCCCATTCCTCATTTAAATACCCTGGCCCCCTTGTTATGGTATGTACGTTTGCGCAGCATAATGCCATCTGCATCACCTTTTACACCATGTATACCAAACCATTAAAGCATAAATGGCACTCTCTTATTTACCATACTGTTGCGGATGTGTAGATGCCAAACGCTCATCACAGTTCCCTATCATGTTAGTATGGTGTCGCTGTGTGATAGCCGTCAAAAAACATGTCATATTCTGTTACTCTAGGCCCAATACAGCAACACTGACATTCTGTATTTGATACAGCTCTGCTGAGGCCAGGAGGCCATCACTTGTTTATGGGGTTGTGGCTACACACGCCAATGTGACTTGGATTTTGCTCCCATATTGCAAAAAAAAAAATAATATGGCCCAATGCAGAAGCAAGGAACATATACAGAAAGAACTCTGACAACTATGCAATTTTGGCTTCAGCATGCCATAAAGCCTAAGCATACCATTTTCATGGATTACAGAGCCATTGGTGAGGCCTCTAAGTTTTTGCGAGAGACGGTATGGCATCTGTTTCATGGTTATAAGTGGTTAATTGACTGCGTCTCTTTCCGCACATTGCTGATTTGTGCATTCTAATGCAATTGTTAAAGTAGCCTGTTCGGTCCATAAATCCAGTTGTCTTGCCAGTTGCGCCAGGTTGGTTATGTGTCTGCCAATGTCTGTCATCGATCCTACATTGTAATTGTGTGTGGCCCATCCAGTTGCCAATGATGAGTGCTGGCAAAATGATAAGTCTGTTAATTATTGGCAGCTCTACTGGCCTCATCATCCTTTTTGTACGGTTAACACCTGCTGCATTTTGGTTTATGATGAAGCTCCGTCAATATTTCATTTATTTTTGGTGTAACAATGTACGTTCTCCGCCCATCACGGTTGTTATAAGGTATTCCCTGCATACGTTATCACATTGGGATCTAGTATGGTCCCCGCCTAAACCATTTATGTCATGGTACAGCTCTGCCAGCTGTGAGGCCACCCATTTTTTTTTCCACCGGTATGTCCCGCCTACATCGCTCCTGTTATTTGGTAAAACCCCCAATCTAGTTTTTACAGTGGAGGGTCTAGGCCTACACCTTAACTTTTGGTATATAATGTGGCTCTGCATACACCACGTTGTGTGAATGGTTATGGCTATCCTGTCATCTCTTTTGGTTAATTATTATGAGTTAAATATGACCCACCTTCAGTGTCATTTAGGTTTGATGGTACCCCTTACCTCCACCATCACCTTTTCTATTGTTATAGCTATAGCACTCAATACCCAGCAATTTCTAGCCTGTCCCCGTGTTGTGGATTATGGCCTCTGCCCTTAACAATTTCCTTCTCCCATTATCAGTACGGGTGTGGGTCACCTTCACCCTCCCCACTTCCGTTATACTCAAGTATGGTCCCAAAGCCTAACCTTTATGATTTGTCCGGCCTCACATCCCCATTTCCACTTCGTTGTAGTTTGGCCTGCTTTACACATCACTTGGTTTTGAGTATGGCCCAATTGCTGTTACCTCCTTGTTGTATGGTACAAACACTCTGACACACCACTAATGTTTCTATGGTACGGGACCAACACCATTCACCTTAATGCAAAGCTACTACACTATCATTCTGCCACAATAGGTCAGCTTCACCTATGCGATTACCTCTTTATCTGTGGTACAGCTCCACCCCATGCTTAGCACTCTTATATACTATTCTAGTGAAGGGCTATGTCAGATATCAGAGCTAGTGTTACAAATGGAATTTTAAGGTTTTGGGTATTGTGGTACGGTCTGCTAAACCATCAACCGTCATCATTGGGATCTTCCCCTTCTGGTTAGTCTATGTATAACATCGAGTTGTAGAGTTCCTGCCCTATAACATCCACATGGTTTATTCTGTGTGAGTTTGGCAATGCCCAATGCCACACTTTATGCCTGCATTAGAGCTCTCCCACCTACACCATCTTTTAACAAGTGGTGATATTGGCCTATGAGTGTCGGTGTATTTGGTTGTACCGACACTTTACAAGGTTTGCCTTATGCAATGTGGCTACTCGTTTGGTCATTGAGCTGCCATTGGAGCTCTTCATATGCCATCTCCTGTTGTCCGTGTTAAGATCGTCCTCGCCCATTTTATTTGTACTATATGGTACGGCTACACGGACCGACGCCATTAGTTGTAAATTTTTATGTGAGTACCCGTGATACACACTGTCTAACCTAGCTGATGGTAGTATGGCTCTGCCTAGGTATTTGTGTTATCTTGCATGAAAATCTGATTTAGATCTTCCCTTACACCATAGATCATGCTGTACGTAATATGCCTAGCTCACCATCTTCATCTTATTCTTTCTCACTTTACTGTCCAAGTCTAATTCTACCTCATGTATATAGGTATTGTCATTGAATCTAGGTGCTACCTATTTCAGATGTTACTAAACTTATGGTTCACTTTATTGCGCCTATAGTAGGGCTCAGCTTAACCCTTTTAGCCTTCGCCCATCATTGTCCCGGAATTGTTTATTCTCTTATGTATTCGCTTGGTACGGATCCACTACCACAGTCTTTTTTATCCGAGTTGGATCTTTGTCCCTCATGTATATTTATAACCTACAGTTAGGCTCCACTGCACCTCATATTGTTATCTCATATACGAGTGTGCTATAGTAAAACACGACTTGCCTTGCGTCTTGTACAGCTCCACCTGGTCAATGTCTCTTTGTCGACGTTGGAGTCTTCTTACTTATACAACCAGATGAGGCAAAAAAGGATATTTTGTGTACGGGAGGAGGCTATCACCATTGAAGCATGGTCTCTAGGCAGTCTTACATAAAAGTTAAAAAGGGGGGCGAGTTAGAATTCTGATTAGGAGGTTCTAATTCATCAGAGGCCCCCTGTTTCGCTCTAACTCGGTAACCGTCCTCATAGCAGTCTATTACAATTACATATTGCTACCCTACTAGCCAATCGTATAGCTTGCATCCTGCAGGTGCACTTCCATCTAGTCTCACATAATCCCTACCACCATAATAATTACCAGCTCATACAATGCACACAGCGATAATGCTAACACAGGTGGTTATTGGCAAAATATCTGTGACTCTGTTTTGATAACAGATGATTTCAATTTTGAATTACTAGCCAGCTGATGCGTTCCCCACATTAACCAGCGGATCGACCATCAGAGAGCCAGCCAATTGCTTTCCCGAAACTGCTGAGCCATGACACTTTAATATGATATCAATCACTTTCCAGATCCACTTTTGTGGCATCTGCAAGAAGTCATAGAGGGCTAGCTGTACATTACTAGGCATAAGCATAAATGCAGTGTTTCCACCATACTTCACACAATTTCAAGCCCCTTGGAGTTATGGGTCCTTCAGATAGTCCCCACAGTTCCCCTTCAAGAGGGGGGTCAGGTCATTGAGATCCTTATAGGTTATGGCCCAGAATGGTTAGATTTATCAAGTGATTGGTGTATTGCATGTGTTGATCTATTTTCGTGACACGTGGATGCATGGGGTCCTTGGGTAGGTGTCTTTGTCCTCATTTCAACAGATAGCAGACAAAAGGTGTCGGTGAATGCTGTACTTCTAAACAACCACGCCACTTTTTCTGATATCATTGGAAAGTGATAATACTTGTGCTTGATTTATTGCTTTGCTGATTGAACTATTTGCCTTTTTTTTCTGATCTGTAACAGAATACATCCATCAATCTGTCACATTCAGACTATGTTCTAGCACCTAATTCAGGGACATCATAGGCTTGTTGGTACTGAGTACAGCTAGAACCCCTTTTCCACCTTCGAACTGGTATTGGCCACTAGGGTGAGTTGTATTAACGGCATGCATGTGCAGATCGTTCCTATCATTGTCAGGCGAGCTTTGCCTACGGATATGCTGTAATTCAGCACCATGTATATGCTTTATCAATGCATACTTGCCTCAAAGCCCAATGCCCCCAAAATGCTAGGATGATTCGTGCATATAGTTAAAGCTCAGAGCGAATGTGCCCTTCTTCAACACGCACACTGGTACTTTATTTATTACTAATTGCCACACCCATCTTGCTGATGCTCGGAATTTTGCCACTTCCGAGTTTTTCCGACCCGCTTTGTCTGTGATCGTGGGTGCATGCAATGAGTTTCTCGATGGTTTACATGATGAGATTCCACCAACCTGGCAAGCACTAATGAATGATTTATACGTGTTCATAATCAAGACAAGACCGGCCCTAGTGTTAGGTCAGGCGATAACTCTAGCTGACAGATACACAGGCATGTATTTGGATTTGGATTTGTACATCTTACCATGGATTTCCAATCTGCTATATTTCAACATGTCACGGAGCTTATGGTTTGTAGAATCTGCATTTTTAATGTATCATAATAGTTAGGGCTTCTTGCTCACTGTTTTGTCTATATGCTACCGGATTGAGGGTAAGTTGTCAATTGAAGCTCATTGATTTATCGTACAATATACTCTCCTGCATTTCAGGGATTCCATTTGCATTTATCATTAATCAATTACCCCCCCCCATTCAACCTTTTTTGGGCCAATTTGGGCAAGCGGGTCAGCGCTAGGTGCTTTCTCTTGACCCTGTCTAGCTTGCCACTGGTTGGGTTTGGAAGTCATTCTGCTCCGCTTCAATTGCCATTTTGTTGATTCAGATTCCCAACCAGGGTGAGGCAGGGCAGTTGTTTACCGTTCTGGCAAAATTGGTTCCTTATCTGCCTGCACTGGTGAGATGAGATTTGGGGGTTGTTTGGGGGTATTACATATTCCTCTTCATTCACGATAGGACAATGCGCATAAACAATACGGGAAGTTAGGGTTCTAACAATGGTTTATTGGACAAGCAAGGGATATCCTAGTGCCCTCCATCTGGACATGTACATCCAACTGAAACTCTAGCGGGATGTGCCTATCTGTCTGGCGCCCCATGTTTGGCACCCTTTTTTGGCGCCCTCAGTTGGCCTATTTGGATTGGCTGACAGTTTCTCAGCCTTTGGTGGTCCACATAGCTTGCAAATTGCTTTCCCAGCCCACCACCTGCCTGTGCAATATTTCTTCATCTTTGCCCTTCTGGGAAAGGCATGTTAGGGGGGACGAAGCGGCGTCAGCGCTAGGTGCCTTCTCTTAGACCCCTCTCGCTCCCACCTGGTTGGGCTTTGGAATCTCTGCTCCGCTTCAATTGCCATTGTTGCATCAGATTCCAAACCGGGTTGAGGCGTGCTTGCCCCGTTCGGGCAAAATTGTTATCTTATGTCGCCTGCACTTGTGCTGGAGAGATTGGGGGTGGTTTGCGGGGTATAGTAATTCCATCTATTACGATAGACAATCGCAGAACAATAAATGCCATATAGACAGCAAAATTCCGACCATAAAAATAGACATGAGGTACTTAGATTATGTATTGTTAGACACAATAAATGCGATTCTGATACTTTTAAAGGCCGGCACCGGTGGACATGACGTCATCAATATTGCATCCAAAAACGTGAATATCTTAAAATACTGGACACAATTTCTAAATATTTACTTCAAGTATAAATTATTTGTGCCAATGACAACAATTAGAAATGACCTTAGTATCAGAAACCAAGTGATACCAGGTAATCCCGACTTGAGTCAAAAAACCTTTCCGTGTGTAATATCCATAAACAAAATAATAAAATTAAAAAAAGAATTACTCATGGATTTTGGCAACTGGTGCACCCAGATTGTTTATTGATTTTGGCGCATTTAAACAAATTGAAATGTAATTGTACATGGTTAGATCTCAAAGGTAACATTTTACTGGCAGTGAATGAAATTGGGCAAAGATTTCTAACAGTGCTTTGTAACTCGCCAAACGTTGGATACCGATGATCGTGTTTATATGGATAGAAAACACCTTTTTCATCGTTTTGTTGGCGTCAAAACGCTCCTTTTTTTCGCAAAAATCCCAATTTTAGTTGTGGTTTAAATTATCACTTCTTTTCGCGAAATCACGAATCCTTTCCAAATGGGACTACCCCTCTTCAGGCATGCCTAACACGACCTGGTGGGTAAGTACAGTCCGTGATAATACTAATCCTGTAAAGGAATTAGGTGTTAAGCGTTGCAATGACACAATCACGCAATCTGCATGACGATTTAAACAAAAATTGTACAAATACAAGTTTTGTAACAAACAAAAACCTTGCATGCTTGTAGCCTTGTACAGACTATCCCTTTCACATCAGAATTTTCGCGAACTTTAAACGTACTCTTTCGTGATTTCGAAAAAATTCGCAAATTGATTGTGGGAAAACGCTTTTTTCTTGATCCTACTCAAGTAATTCCTTATCTTTTATATCCCTTATTTATACCTTGAGACTTTCCGGGAAAGAAAAAAAAAGGTCGTCTCAGCTTCCCTCGCGCATAGGTGTAAAAAATCAATATTTGCAGTATTTCCTTTTATTAGAAAGATTTTTCAAGAGATTTCAAGTAAAGGTTTCCAGAGAGTTTCAAGAATGTTTTTAACTGGACAGTTTTTTACTGGTCAAGCAAAAAAATTTAAAAAGTCGTCTAAATGCAATAAAAATAAGTTCCGCGTAGTGCGTTACTTTTTCTGCTAAAAAAAAAACAAAAACAAAACGCTAGCGCTTAGGGTTTTGCCTGTTGGAAGCTAAGACATACTTTTTTTGCCCTTCTCTTTATATATGGGATTCACACTCACAATCTATTTCGCCATTTCGAGCAAATTGGGCGCATTGATTACATTTGCATTATTGGTTACATAAGATTGCGGGAAACATGAATTTGTAACATACTGAAAATTTAGTTATTGATTGAGTTATTGATTGACTATTGAACCTACTGAAGACATTGACAATACCTTGTGAACATTGTATCTATGATCAGCAATAGTTTGGTGTGTTTTTTCAAAAAATAATCAGTGAGTTCACTTTTCATTAGCAGACTTAGCCTGATCAAATCTCTAAAAATTACACAGAATGCTAGAACAAAACCAAATTAAACCAAACGATCAGCTACTTCCTTTTTGAATTCCCAAGGAAATCTATGATTCTGTAGATAGAATAAACAACAAAAACACGCAAGCAAACAAACAAACAAAAATCTGATATAAATAGGCCTACATGGACCAGTGTTAGCAGGCGGAATTGGAAATAGAGACACCAGTAGCAGGTCCAACCGGGGTCCAACCGACCCATCGGACCAGAATGGCCAGAATTCAAGCCAGAAGAGCCATTTGTGATAGATCTAACGATAAGCGACCATGAACACGGTGACAGAAATCTCGAAATCTTTCTTTAATAGAAAAACACAAAGATCTATTTGTTTTCCTTTCAAGATGGAAAGATGTGCTCTGAAGTCAAGTGTATGTTGGGTCATACATTCAAACGCTTGGCGGCAGAATTGGACCAAGTTGATTTTGCACTCTCATGCATTTGATGAAGCGTATCTTTTGTTCTAAGTATCGGATTGGAATGAAATAAATGGCAAATAAAAGCTTATTTTATTGGCTTGAAAGAAATGCCAAACAAAGACCCACGTGTGCTTTTCTTTTTAACAGAATGCCTTTGTCCCAAGTGTTTAACATTTTTGGGATAGCCTGAATAGGTGAGTGGGGGATTCAACACTCTAATATATAAATTCTGGACATTTGTTATGATTTAATTCGAATGTGCATAGACTGTGCATGTGATTGTATTTTAAAACATATAGGCCATAGACATCAAAAGACTATTTTTTCTCCATAAATTCAAAACACTGGGTATTTACACTATTTCTCTCTTTTTTCCACACTAAAGAGATTTGTTTTTTAAATGCATACGTTAGACCTTCAGAGTAGCCAATATTTTAAATTTAAATATCTATTATTGTATTCATGGCTATTCATCAACGATTTTTTAAAGGTCAATAAGCTTTTTACAGTATCGATTACGATTATCTATATTGCGTTTTATTGATTACCGTATCGCCAGCACATAAAATAATCTACCATGAACGAGTTTATTTAGACCCCCGTCGTCGTCGTCGTCGTCGTCATCCGTCGTCATCATCATCATCATCATCATCATCATCAACAACAACAACAACTCTTTTCAGAGAGCAAAAATACAATATTCCTGATCCATACTACAAGTTCCAGCCTCTGTACAAGAGACTGATATATTACCATGGGAGAGTTGAATGAAATTGAACTTTAGACCTTGTTACAACCATGTACAACAGATAACAATGATATGATGTGAACTGAAATTATCGAGCGGGGAAATACAAACAACGGACATGATTAACGATCCTCATGGACTGTGTAGCGAGTGTCCAGCTAGTGTACAACCTCTCTCTCCATGACTACTGGCTGTGGTCGCAGCTCTCTGTTGATAGTGGACATGCGAGCCTGCTGGTTCTTGGACTACCATCAGACCATACTCGTACGTTACATGTCCAGTTGCACTTTTGTAAGCAAAGGTAAGAGCTTATAGCAAAAATTATATGTTTTAGGCGGGTAGTCCCTTTTTATTTGAAATATTCGCCCAATATTCCACCTTATTGGGTGGTCAAATTCTGATATAAGGTAATGTAACAGATAATTCCTCCCATCAAACGTGAGTCCATCCATACCACAGACTAACAAATACGGCCATAAAAATTCAACACATCTGTAAAATTACAAACATTTTACTAACAGTGAATGTAAATTTACGAAGATTTCTAACCGTGCTCGGTCACTTGCCAAACTTTTGGATGCCGATGGTCGTGCTCATATATAGTCACGATTTATTTTGGCTTAAATTATCACCTTTTTTTTTTCCGAAATCACGAATCTTCAATATTCACTACCCTCTTCATGCATACTAAACACGACCTGTGAGGTGTTTCCATAAAGGTGACACCCTTCTTTCTGACACCCTTATGAATTCGGAAACCTTAACGGAATAAACCACACGATTTATATGGTTTATTGTTTTATTCCGTTAATGTTTCCGAATTCATAAGGGTGTCAGAAAGAAGGGTGTCACCTTATGGAAACACCCCGACCTGTGGTAGGTACAGTCCGTAGATATACTAATCCGTGGTAAAGGAATTAGGTGTGAAGCGCTGCAATGATACAATCACGCAATCTCGTGACGCGAAAATACAAATCGTACAAAATACGAAGTTTTCTAACTACATGCTGGTATAGACTATTCCTTTTAGAATTTCGCGAACTTTAAAAGTACTCTTTTGTGATTTCGAAAATTGATAGTGGAAAGCACGATTTTCTTGATCCTACTCAGAGCAATTCCTTAAGCTTTTATACCCTTTGTTTATACGTTGAGTACTTCGGCCAAGAAAAAAAATCATCTAAGCTTCCCGCGCGCATTGGTGTAAAAAAAAAAAAAAAAAAAGAACATTTTACCTCATTTCTTTTTCGCATAAGGTTTTCAAGAGACTTTAAACTTTTCTTTTGAACTGGTCAAAAAAATGTCGTCTAAAATGCAATAAAAATAATTATACACGTTATAAAATGTGTATATTAAAGTGTGAGATTATGTGTTTGATTATTTGAAATCGTGCTGGTATTTCTGTTTTGTTAGCAATGGAGGAATCCCACAAGGTGACCAGTTAGCCTGGGAGCTAGCAGACATTTGTAACACATCTAGAGAACCTGACAGGAACCCCTGACGTGATTCTTAAAGTTCTGTAAATGTGGCATTGGGGGGGGGGGCTAGACAAAGATTGTACAGGGGTCAAATTTTTTAATTGATCCAATCGTGTTAAAAAGTATACGATGTTATTTGTCTAATTATAAGGATACGGTATAGTTTGTGCTATCTACAGTCTAAAGTTTCAGAGTTGTAGGCTAATATAGCAAAAACCAATAAAATGGTCAACTTTAGTTGTATAGGGGTCAAACTTTAAAGTTGCTTCGATTTGGATACAAAATGGGGCAAATTTTTGTGGCGCTCAGGATTAAAATAAGGAATAGTTTTTAGTGTCTCACATGCTTAGTTCCTAAAGTAGGGGACGGGTAAAATGGAATGGACGTTGACCTTGTGTGCCCCTACTTCGGTAGCTAAGCATTTAAGACAGTCAAATCCATTCCTTATTTTAATCCTATGAACTCCACCAATAATTTGTGCACCATTTTTATCCATATCGGAGCAACTTTAAAACTTGACCCCCTCTACAACTGAAATTGACCCTTTTTTATTGATTTTTGCTGTTTTTAGCTATAACTCTGAAACTTTAGGCTGCAGATATATCTGTGCTTTGGTCATGTGCTCACACCACTGACACCAGGATATGTTTTGCACTCGCATACGAAGCCTGGTGTAGGTGTCATTCAATCTATCCTGTAGCCTTTTCTAAGTTGTCCAGGTCTCAGATTCATATAACAGGATACTCTCTACACATGCTCTAAAGATCTTCAGCTTGGTTGAGTTTGAGATGCCAGATTGCCTTAAGTGGTGTAGTTTATTGCTGGCATTCCAAGCTTTCCTTTGCGTGACAGGAAGTCTTTCTTGCTGTCGGCAGGACCCCAGATACTTGAAGTCCCTGACCTGTTTGAGTTGGGTACCGTCTGTAGTGTAGATAGGTTAATGATTATCTTCCTCATTGACGGTCATATATCATGTGCCATCTTCTTGGCATTTAGATGTAGGTTTCCGACTTTGTCTGCAGCATTCTCAAGTGATGTTAGTAGATCTTGTGCACCACATATCAGATCAGCTGTTAGAGCTAGATCATCTGCATAGTCAAGGTCTGTGAGATGCTGACTTTTGTGACGTCTAGGATGCTTGGGTTTGATGGTGAGTCCATTGTCGTTCATGATGGCAAGGCTCTCTCTGATGATGTAATCAACCACGATTACAAAGAGATAGGGAGCAAGAGTATTTCCTTGGAGGATTCCAGGAGTTGTTACGAACTCCTTTGTGGGCCCATCTATGGTCTGCTCAAAGCAAGATGGGTTATCGTACATGGTGGCAATTGCTTTGACAGTCTCGTCTGGGACACCGTAGTTGGTGAGAATATGCAGCATTACATCCCCGTTGACACTGTCAAAAGCCTTGGAGAAGTCTACAAACACAATTGAAGTTGCTAACATAATTAGCCAAATGTCCAACAAGGCTTGCACTGTGGACACACTTCCTTCGTGGCTCATTAAACAGAACTTGAAATGTCTATCACCTATCATCACCAGGATAGTAAACAGGTCCCTTTTGACAGACTTATTTCCTCACACTTTGAAGCATTCTATCATTATTCCTGTACTTTAAGAAGATATCTTTGGATCATAGATGTACTTAAGAGCTATAGGCCAGTTGCCAATATCAAATCCACTGCCAAATTTATTGAGAAGGCAGCATCACGTCAGATAATACAGCATGTTGGCGATCATGATATTGGTGAGCCGTTGCAATCTGCATACAAATCTCACCATTTCACCGAGACAAACATTCTCCAGGTATTACATCCTTCAAGCCTTGGATGCTAATACGGCTGTATTGCTCGTAAAATTGACTTGAGTGCTGCCATCGATACCATTGACCATGATATTTTGATTAAAAGGCTTGAAACCAGTTGGATATCAGTATCACAGACACTACTCCTACCGGTTAGATCATATCTCACTGACAGAAGTACCCGAGTGATGGTTAACCATGCAATTTCCAAGCAGCATATTTTCAACTACTCCGTTCCTCAGGGCTCCATTGTAGACCCGCAAGGTTTCATATTGTATACTCATCCAGTCGGTGACATTATTGGGAATCATGATGTTAACTTTCACTCGTATGCTGATGATACTCAGCTTTTCTCTCTGAGTTTAATTCAAAGAATCAAGGTGATTGTGAGCATGCGATTCAAAAACTTTTCAAGCTGTATATCTGACATAAACACCTGGATGTCAATTAACATGTTACAGATGAATCAAGAAAATATAGAATTTATTGTCTTCGCCACGCCCTGTGGCAGAGGAGTTATCTGAAAGAGTGTAAATTACCTTATTCGTAATTTATGGCGTATTCGTAGGTTTATCACTTTGATGCTTGCAACCATGCTGTACGATCTTTGGTCTTGTCCCGGATTGACTATGCCAAATCATTACTACATGGCGCCAGTGAAATAGATCTCAAAAGACTCCAGCGCTTGCAAAATAAAGCTGCGCATTTGGTGTTCGCATGTGGTCATGACCAGAGTTCAGATTAGATACAAAATCCTTCTTTATGTGTATAAATATCTTCACGGACAGGCTCCATCACACCTTAGATGGGCTAAATTTGTATAATGTGTTGGATAGTAATTCTGATGGTACAAGACGAAGGCTACAGTCTTCTTCGAATGTTAAGCGGCTTGCTATTCCCCGTACCAAGCGTAGATTTGGAGACAGACTTCAACGTAATTGGTCCTATAGCTGTGGAACAAGCTTCCTGTTAACATTAGAGGGGCACTTTCCACCGGTGTATTTAAAAGTCTCCTGAAAACATACATTTTTTATGTTTAAAATTTGTTAACTTTGGATTTCTTAGTTTCCTTATTTGCTGTATGTCATGATTTTCGTACACTGCAAAAACTAGGGTGTTAAAATCAACACCGCCGGTGTTCCCAGGAGGACCACACCAAGAGTGTGTCAAAATGCAACACCTTTGGTATTATTTTAACACCCTGTTGTGTTAAACAACGCCAAAAGCGAGTTATTTTAACACCAACTAGTTTTTGCAGTGTATTAATTTCGTATTTTAAGTATTTGTTGTGTTCTCTCGTATTTTCATTTTGCGTACACATGGTTGCTGTCATCAAAAGTCGCATCGTCAGGTTTCCAAAATGCCATATAGTTTGTACCATCTGGAGCCTGGGCCTATTGTTTCACAGATACGGAGTAAAACCGGCAGAAATAGTGAAAAAAAAATCATTTTGGTTTGTACAAGGGTAAAAAACTAAAGTCGCTTTGATTTTAGTCAGAAACGACGCAGGTCATTCGCCTGGCTAAAATTATGCTTTATTTGATAAAAACATGACACGGATCTAGATCTTTTGCCATGTACTTTGACCTCTGTTTTGTTATCCAAACATTTAAACTAGTCAAAACTTTCCTTATTTTAATCCTATTAACTCCACAAATAATTTACATCACTTTTTATCCAAATTGGAACAGCTGTAAATTTTGACCCCTGTACAACTGAAAAAATCCATTTTACCTGTTTTTACTGTTTTAGTCCAGTACCTCTAAGTTTATAGGCCGCAGATTGTACAAACCATACCTTTTTTAATATGGTCAGAAAAATAATGTGGTATACTTTTCAACATGATTGAAGCAATTTAAATGTTTCTCCCTGTGTAATCCTTGGTTATACACCATAAATGCTATCATGTACTTCTGTGCATCGGCCATGGTAGCCGAAGTAGGGTAATAAGTGTTATTTTGCCACCTTTCAGGATACCGAAAATTTGCTCGGCTCATTGATATTTCACATATTACCCATTTGAATGTAGGTCCTGTATCTTTGTAACTTCCACAATTTACCACAGAGTTACACAGTGTGGTATTTTGTGGTATAAAGCTTTGTTTATGGGTAAACTTACTAAATACATGTATTACTCAAAAGCAAAACGCCCACGTTGTGTTTATCTAATACTGAATCATATTGGAACTAAAGGTGCGATTCCGGGAGGAAGCTAATGACTTTCATTAGATAAAAAACGTGTTCATTCATACGTGTGAGAAATATTTGTGTAAGAATGTCAAAAAATGCAATGTTGCAATAAGCTAAGTAAGAACTTTAGGATGTTACATATCCATTATGCAAATAGTGAATGCTTGAGAGTGTGATAGTGTGATAGTAACAAATAAATCATGAGGTCAAATTTTGACTTTTCTTTTTCATGAGGCGAAGCCGAGTGAAATGGAACAGTCAGAATTTGACCGAATGATATATTTTTACTATTGCACGAATATAGGCAGGCAAAAGGGCTTACGTCAGTTTTTACCGAAATTGAGTTATTAGTATTACATTATAATGCTAACAAAAATACACATTTTGGTGCTTGTTTGACTTTCATACCTCCTTCCCTTCCTGAGATATCGTAATTTTCCCTTTCGGAAATCTTCAGGAATTTCCGGAAATTTTGACTTAAAATGCTATAAAATCTCAGAAAAATGTTTTATGGTAGCTTTTGATGTGCTTTAACTTTCAAAACCAGAATAAACTGTTTTTAAGTCACTATGTGTGAAAAAAATAATTTTAATTAACAAAAGTTGCTGATTCGGAAAAACTTAAAAAATGACAGAAAATGGCATTTTGGCCAATTTAATTAAATGTTCATAATTTGACAAATAAATGAGATATTCAATTAGTTCTTTTTGATTTTAAAAACATAAGCCAAGGCGAATAATGTAGTGACAAAAGATTGAATCAATTTTAATCACATAGGTGGTTTAGAAAAGTGGTCAAATAGTTGTTTTGCAAAAGGGCTTACACCCACTTTTTCAATTAAAGTTAATTAATAATTAAGAAAAAATAAAGACGACATTTGAACGATCTTACCTTTTTTATATTGTCTAACATTGGTTCTAAAAGATAAACTTAATATTCAATCATTATAGCACCTTACTGACACTGTATCAGTTTTTCCTCTTTTTCCCGAAAGTGCAAAAATGGATGTAAGCCCTTTTGCACATCAGCTCTTCATTTGTTTGTACAATGGGAGGTAACAAGGAAGTGATTCCAGCAAAAGCTGTATTCAATTCAATAGTTATTTATACCTCCCCAAACCAGATTTTATATATCCAATTGTTCACATTTCAAAATGGTTCATTAAGTATTATACACGTGGAGCACGTCCCCAATACACAGTATTAGCAATAATAAGAACTAATAATATTACTGAATAGCATTCACTCTAACTACGTGGGCACAAGTCCAAAGGTCCATTGTATTGGTTTTACTCATTTACTGTATACGTATTGAAGTGTTTTCTTTCCATGGTTCGTCGCACCGCGTTTCACCACACAGGCTCTCACACTTGATATGTAGTGTATGTAGACTTTGTATACAGAGGAGGCACTTTGGCGCAGTGGTTACCTTGGTCCTTGCCTTGATAAACCGGTTCCCCTAGTAATTACGGCTTTAACGACATGACTGGGTTACAATGGAATGAAAACAAATTTTGTATACCAAAATAATTGACGAGAAACGGACAAAGACAACAGGACGCTAAGGTGTGTCTACATGCCGCTACAGTGATAGGCAAGATTACCTCCTGAGTCCTGGAACCATTATCAAACAGAGTCATCACATGGGCTACTACCATTACGAACTGCATGGGCACTGTCCACAGCCATCTCCAGTAGATCTCTAGCCGAGAGAGTGCATTCTTTCAGCGGATTGCCATTGAAATTTGACTGTCTCTATGACTGTGTTTTATTAAGGTACAGTGTAATGATTTATACGAAGCGTGGGAAGGGATATAGTCAATATTTTTTTCACAGAAAATTATTTTGTTCACCTTAAATCTGTTCTCGTAGATTATTAAAAATCTATTCCCATAGATTTGTAATCTATTCCCACAGTTTATGATCTGTGGTTGCAGATTATTAAATTGTTCATACAGTTTACGTAGTCTGTTTCCACAATTTAGTAACCCACATTTTACTAACTGTATCCAGTTTAGTAACAGTTACACAGATCGAATCTGTGTTAGTGGATATAGACAGACTCACATTCGATGGGAGTAAGTAACAATACCCACAGTTTAGTAAACAGTACCCACAGTTTAGTCAACTATTCCCACAGATTACTAAACAGTTTAGTATCAGAGATGTCACAGCTTAGTAACCTTTGGGAACAAACTACTAAATTATTCCCACAGTTTATCAATCTGTAATTACAGTTTACTTAATCTGTACCCACACTTTAGTAATCTGAGGCCACAGTTTAGTAAACTAAACTGTAGGTACATATTGATAAACTATGGGTACAGATTGATAAACTGTGGGAACGGTTTATTAAACTCTGAGTACAGTTTACTAAACTGTGATTACTGATGACTAAACTGGGGGTATAGTTGACTAACCGTGCCACAGATTACTGAACTGTACACAGTTTAGTAATCTGTGCCCACAGATTACTAAACTGTGGGTACAGTTGACTAAACTGTGGAGACAGTTGACTAAACTGTTGGGGACAACGTGGACTGCGGGAACAGTTTAGTAATATTTATTGCCCACAGATTGATAAACTTCGGCAACAGATTAAAATTTGTGGGGACATAAACTATGGGAATGGTTTAGTAAACTGTGGGAACGTTACATAAGGTAAAACGTATTGAATGTCCCTTCCTGTGCTTATAGATTTATACGCTATATAGATAATAAAATAATACTTATTCTATTTGAAATAAATTTAAAACGCATAATAGAATGCCAGTAGATTTAGAAAGAGAGAGAGATTGAGAGAGAGGGGAGAGTGAGAGAGAGGGAAGTTGAGAGAGAGAGGGAGGGAGGGAGGGCGGGAGAGGGGGTAGGGAGAGAGAAAAAAGAGGGTGATAATACAATTAAGTTGTCTTCATAAAACTTGGAGCCTTTCTAATCTGTTTACTCACTGGGGCTTTGGCCCTTTTTACATAGTGATTCACAAATAAATACTAAGCTAAGTCCTATATATTTGTAAGCGTGTATGTACACCTGGCACAAAAAGTATCTCGGCATGTTTTTCGATCAGTACTGTGCCAAAGTCAGACCATTTTAAAAGTTTTCGAAATATACATTTTATTGCCTAGGTCTTGCTCTTTCATTTAATACCTGGCCTTTAAAAAGCTTGCAGAAATGGCTGAAATACATTGTAGAACGCCCGAAAGACGCAAACCCCCAAAAACAAAAGTTGCAGTTTTGGGATTTTTCAATGGGCATTGCAGTGTAATGGGACACGAACACGCGGACCACATAAATTTTGCAAGTAGGCTTTCTCGCTCATTCAGTCGGAAAACCTCTTTGTGTAAAATCAATACACACGTTGTACACGTTGTACCTTACAGTGACCATTGAAAAATCCAAAAACTGCAACTTTTGGTTATGGGGATTTGCGTCTTTCGGGCGTTCTATCTCAGCCATTTTTGCACGTTTTTTTTACAAGCGAGGTGTTAAATGAAAGAGTAAGACCTAGGCAACAAAATGTATATTTCGAAAACTTTCAAAATGTTCTGACTTTGGCACAGTACTGATCGAAAAACATGCCGAGATACTTTTTGTGCCAGGTGTATATAAACACGGACTAATAGGCGTATGTGTGGGTGTGGCTGCGTGTGCGATCTTGTGCATATATATGTGCGTATTGGTTTTCAGTTTTTCAGAATAGCATACGATTTTTAATTTTGATCCTCCTGCTTTTTAATTTTTTTTGCGCATCATGTGAAACACAAACTCTTGCATTTTGTGATTCTTCCAAATCAATCAAAAATCGCATTCTGAAAACGAAATAGGGTTTTGTCGTGTCCATCCGTATTATTCACTACTTTGAAAGTTTGACGTAATCAACTTTTGATTAAAAAAAGGAGGAAAAAATAATGTGCTGTTGCGTAAGTGAGGTGTCAGGGCAGCTGTTGGTCTTTTTAAAAGCTGTGAATGCTTTTCTGTGTCTTTTATTTTTGTACAAGAAGAATAACAAAAGAGTACGAAATCAAAGCCTGGCTACTAGTACTAGCTTTGCATAATATCTGCCATATATAACGTTTTGTTGATTTTGCTTTACGAGCCTTCTAATTTGAACGATTTGACTTTTTCGTTCTTGCAGGTAACAGGACAAAACGACCAAAAGCGGGCTCTTAGTTGGACGCATACCTCTTCAGCAGATTGAGAAATAAATGAGCATTTAATATTTGTGACATTGAGAACAACACCAATTTTGACACAACTTTACACGTATCCCACTGCTTACACCAAAGTGAAGATCGACCATGGTTAGTCCGGCTAGAATCTTGCGAACGGGCATTGTTAGCACACTTACATTTAGCATTGGTTATTTCATGCTACTATTGACGTCCTCTTAGCGAACCCAGTGGTAATATTGTAATCGATGACATTAGTGAAAGAGATCTTGGAGCCTCGCAGGTTAAAACAACATCTAAAGTTCTCAAAGATAACCCTGATACATTGAACTACAGTCGGTCTTTTCCAACCGATGACACCTGCTTCTTCAAAGATAAATTGTCTGGAAAAGATATGCCAGATCTTCATTCTGCTTTTGCTGATCCCATAGGGGGCTATGTAGTGTTTGTGGGACTCAAGTTTCTGCCAGATCGGTGGGATTTATTTGACTATACCTTGCAATATCCAGATGCGCATGAAGTTGCGTGTCATGACATTCTTAGAGACCGGAGGAATATTGGCTTCATGCCTCAGTATGTGATTGTTATTACGTGTCCCCGTCCTAACTCATACGACCTCGAAACAATTTTTAGGTACCTTCGAAGTTCAGAACACACACATATGAAAATATTACAATATGTACATCGGGTGTTTCAATAGAAAAGAGACCGTTTCTTTCATTTGCACTATGGTACGTAGCGTAGATTCTTTTATACCACTAGTGGTTGGATTTCCATAGATACGTAGGTTTGAGGCACGTGGTTATCTACGACAACGAAAAACCTGAGGTTGGACAACTCTATATACCGTCCAACTCTAAAGGAAGACTATCGAGGAATGCTATGTTACTGTTTATTCCTTGTCTCACACACTCTCAAATGAAGACCTTTTAGGGCGGGAGGTACCAACAGCACACGAAATGACTGTATATGGAGACATAAACACGACGTAGAATGGATGATGAAAATCGATGTAGATGAATACGTTCAACCAATGGATCCCAAACGAACCAAGATCTCGGATTATCTTCACGAACCTGAATTTAAAGCACTGTCAGCAATACGTATGTCTAATTGGTTCTTTGGACATCCGAAATCCATCAAACCAAAGGGACCAACAATAGTCCAGCGCAATCTTTGGCGATCAAAGGAACCCACCATGCAAAATACAGGACACGACAAGAACATACTCAGGCCAATCAATGTACATTACTTCAAGATCCACAACGTCAAATTGGGAGGAGAAACCATCTCAGCAGATCCGTACAACGAGTTAAGACTGGTGCATTACAGGGGAGATAATCCAAGAGCCTTGCATTTTGAACTACCGCAGTTTACTGAAAGGGACAGTAGTATGCTGACTTTGCAAATGAAGGCGCAGTATGAAAAGAAGCGAAAAGCCAAAGAAGCTCTGGAGAATGCCAATAAGCAGTCCCAGAACGAAATATTTGCAAGACTCAGACGGTTAACAAAATGGTAAAGCTGTCTGTGAGGACGTGAACATCCTATTGTCCAAAGAAAAAAATGGTCTCCGGCAATATACATCTCAAAATGTTTTTGTTAAGATCATGTCTGCAGTATAGTATTGGGGATCAGTTGGCATTCCATCTACTGTACTGTGATTAAAATTTGATTGCAATAATATAACTGGGTAATTACGTCTGGAAAGATATTGCGATCTGCAATTGGTAACTCTCTTCATCTCTCGATTCTCCTTGAAGTAATCTTAATTATAAGTTGAGAGTAATACAATATGTCTCAGGAGTAACTACGGGTATGTTTCAAAATGCGTTTTTGTAACGCGTTTCAGTAATATTATCAAAATATTTTTTTTTGCCACAAATTGAACAAATTATTTTGGTAAGCTCCCCGTTGACTCTCTGTTAAAGTAAAAGGGACACTGCGTGTCACAATGGATGTGGCTGTTTCGTGTCATATCTTTCGAAATATCGATGTAGGACCTATAAAAGTAAACTTTTTAGAAAGTTAATGATACAAGCAAGCCAACAACTGGAGGAATTGTGATAGAGATAATACTTTTAGAAAATCATACAAGTGTTTGACATTTCGCCTTTTTTTCACATTTATTCCTTTAAAAGGATACATGGAGATTTTCTGAGGATTTATTATGTGTCAATTAAATGAATTTTTGCGAAATCAGATATCCAAGTAAAGGTTGAATTTAGTACAATGTACAGGTGAGTCTTTGTGGAACACAAAGGATGATAATTGTGGCAAGATTGGGTTTGCAATAATTATTTTAATTAGAAAGCGTGCAAATCATTTTAACTCTAAATTTGGTTAATAGCTATAAGCGGAAGAGAACTTTTAAACAATGGGCATAAATTATTGTGATCATAGATGTTCCATGTACGTGTTTGAACTGATCATCTGATCCATTTTAAGACTTAAGTGTATGGGGGTCCATGTGGACCCAACTTTTTGTTTTTCGTGCGCCATTTTTTAACGGTAAATTATTTTTGCCCAAAATTTTATGTAATTGCCGAAATATCACTTGCGCATATTTTGGTGGAAAAAATTCAAAATCGGCAATGGCGTTATTATGCTAATGAGCATAATTACGCATTTTGGTGGTGCTATTCAAAATTTGTTTTGCCCCTTAAATCGTAACTGAGTAACTTTTTAAAACTTTTATTTCAACAGTGTAAATGGATTTATGTTCTCTTATTATGAGCCAAATTTTATTGAAAGTCTTTCGGGAAAGTGTTTTTTGTTTGTTTTTTTTTCATTTTTTGGCGGGAGAAATGGGTGCGCGTTGCAAAAATCGGATTTTTGGCCGCCATTTTGAATCGGTACAACCGATTTTCATTTTTTTCTTGTTAAGTGGTCGTGTTGATGTACCCTATCAAAGACCAGAGATTTGTTTAAAAAATTCCACCGGCAAAGTGTTTTTTGGGGGGGGTTCTATGTGGGCCATACACTAACGGAAGTGCATGCACAAGACCTTGTACATTTAATTTCTAATTCAATGTCCAAAACTTGATTTCAATTCCAATCGACCTCCATGGTGCTTTGAAACAATGACAGTCCATTATTTTAATAAATTAAAAAAAACTGACACTATCTGTTGTTTTAAACAAAGTTTTTTTCTGGTTTAATTGTCTTCAATGCATACGTACATCGTTTCATAATTTTTGAACCAAAAATCCAAATTACATCAAACAAAGAGTTTGTCAAAGATGACATTATGGACAATCACTCCAAAAATAGACGCAAGAGTTGTATAGTTTTCTCAGAAAAATCGCTTTGAATTCTGCGTTGTTATTGACACACGCTGGAAATTTAATTAGCACTTGATTAATTGTAGAACATATACCGGTACCAAGAATTTTTACAGGGTTTATTGGACAAACGAGTGAAAAAGAAAACCCATATAGTTTTAAATTTGCCTACTGCTTAAATTTGCCTGATGCTTATCTTAAGCATATTTTGTGTAGTGCACGACAGAAAATTCTTAACCATCCTTTTAGTACGCAAAGAAAGCGTTAATTCGCCTTATTCACCTTAATGGGTGCGATTCTAAATTTGCACACACACAGATTTTGGCTCGAAATTATTCTCCAGGAGCATATGCACCACGACCATATTATCCTGGAGCATAAATAATCTGAAGAAATATTCTAAGTCAAATTTGAATGCACCTGCTGCAGGAGGATATGCCAAATATGCTCCTGGAGCAGTATTTGACTTAGAATATTTCTCCATTGCTCCAGGAGCATATTTGCCATATGCTCCTGGAGCATTGTTCATTTAAATATGATCAGGAACACATTCAAATATGCTCCTGGGGCATCTTGACTTACAAGCTTTCTGCAGATGATTTATGCTCCAGGAGCATAGTCAAATACACTTCTGGAGCACATTTGACTTAGAATATTTTTCCCGATTATTTATGCTCCAGGACCATATGGTACTGGACCATATGGTTCGGGAGCATGTGGGGGTCGGCGAAGAAATAGGAGTAATTCCGACTTTGTTTGCTTCATAAGCCTGTCGATGTACATGCTCATTACACTTGAAATGTCAACCATACTTTGTAATCAATTCAAGAATATCTTGTCTTGTATTCCGTAATTACAGACATTAAAAACTCAAAATCAATAAGGTATTCTAGAAATCAATTTAAGACAAGCCATATGAAATCATGTGACCTTGAGGCAGTATTATCCTGTTGAGTTTTCATTTTGCGTTATGTTATTTATTGACTTTCTTTTCGATTTTTTGTCCTTGTTCACCTCTTCTATCTCATTCATTTTAAAAGTCCTTATTCCTAAAATATAGAAACTGTATTGTATTATGATTTGTAAGATAAGTTTCTATGGTCTGCTTTGTTTACACATGGTTGTGTGATTGCTCTTTGTTTTTATTGTATTACCATGATTACGTTTAGTATGTGATCCATGAGGAGTTGGCTACTTCTGTCCATATGCACAAGAGTTTGACCGGTGTGAAAGTAATTATAGTCCGTCGGGAGCCACAGTCCGGGCTCCATAAACGACAACAGAATAAAGCGTGAAACTAATGTTCCGTGAAGATCGAGTGTACTATTCTCTACCATTGTAGCCGGACTGTGAGTGCGACGGACTATAATTACTTCTACACCTGGTCTAAAGTTAGACCTGGTATAAGTATAGGCCCTAATTTAGTCCCGCCAGAAAAGACGTTCTTCTTTGCATTTACATGACGTATTTTGTATTTATTTGGAAATTTGCATTTTAATCTTTTAAATTTGATAGTTATTTTATGAAGAAAAAATGTGAATGGCTGTCAATTTTGGATAAACATAATTTTTTGCTTAGACCAGGTCTAACTTTAAACCTGGTCTTTTTTTGTGCATACGGACTTATACACCAATATGCATATTGGCGTGATGTTACTTCACGCGTACATGTGCACAGGCTCCACTGGATAAAGTTTACTTTAAGTATTCTGATGTCGATAATCAACGCATTCTTTACATTTATTTTGAAACGAATCAGTAATATGACAAAATAAAAAATTTGACTTTTTGATTCTGTTGTCCTGTGTATCATTATATTATATGTATTGTATTTTATTAAATGAGTAAAATCAAACTAATCATGCTAATGTATAAAAATTGTACATGATGAACAGACAAACTCAGGCAACTGAGAACGATTGTGGTAATCCATCAGCATACACTTTCGGGAACGGTCATCGTTTACGCCAAAGTGGGGGAATGGATGAATTCAACTTTACGTTGACAAATTTCGTGTTCCCCCTCTTATTTTATGAAATTTCTCCAGGTACTCCTCTCATGTTTTCATGTTTAACCTCTTGCTTATAAAGTTTTTTTTTTCGGATTCCCCTCTAAACCCCAATCCCGCTCCTGGCGTAAATAATGACCCCTCCCTTAGTGTTCTGGAAGAGAAAATAATCCATAGTTCTTCATTTGAAACGCCAACACGCATATAGCCGTTAAAAGGTCAATTTTAAGGGTTCCAACTTTAGTGAACGGCATGAGCGCTTGCGGGTACGAGGAACAATACTTTTTCGCGCGGTTTTCATTAGCAATTTTAATTAACACAGGAGAGCACCAATTATTCCCATAAACTGCAGAATAAGTCCTAAGTATGTGTATTTTGTTTATATTCAATTTTTCAATCGGCTTTTTCCATCGTCGATATGACAAATTTAGTCATGATCACGCTGACAAATTCCAGCAGAATTTTGCAATGTTTGCATTTTCAAGCACCTATGTATCTTATCAAAGCGATTCAGTTTTAGTATGATGAGATAAAATGTTGGGTATATTTTATTTTCTGGCAGAATTTATCGACTTAAGTGACCGTATTTGTTAGAAAACTTTGTTTGAAAAGACCTTGTCAAAAATGATAGTTGATTGTTAGATAAACTCTATACATATAAAAGTTGATCTATCGCTTCCCTATCATTCCTATTAATCCTAGCTTAGCTCAATTAGCAAGGGCGCTGTACTAGTAATACGCAGTTTGCTGGTTCGAGTCCGGCCAAGGGCAAACATGTTTTTCCCGAATACTTCTGTTTGCTAAGCTTCCAGGAAAATATTAAAATATATTCATGTTATACTGTTATTACGATCAATTTATTATTTTTCCTGATCTCATTTGGGTGGGGCCGCTGCCATATAAGTCAAAGTTTTTAGTCGATGGAATCAACATATATCTCTACGTCACTAGAGGAAAGTTTTTGAAGGCAAGAGTCCGCGCCGTGATTTTTTTTTGTCAAAAGTGCATTTAAATGCAGTTAAGGGAGGCTAGGAATGTACAATAAGATAAACGTGAAAATACTTGTTGGTGTGCTATTCAACGCAATCGGAACAATTTTAACTTTCACTTGGGAAATAGCTTTCTGGAGATTCCCAATGTGTAGTCGTCCTTCAGTCATACATTACTATTCAAGTGCGGGACTGTAGTGCACAGATCTCATGTGAGTGTGCAAATCTGGATAAAACTTTGAATTTTGGTACACAATTACGTTATGCATTGATAATTAAAAAATGGAAGCACTTTCCACACCCCTTTCATGGCCCCAGCTTAGATTTGAAGGTTACACAGGGGTAAAAAATTGAAAATGTTCTGATTGTGTTGAAAAACACACCATGATGTTTGTCTGGTTACAAGAATTCCAAAAAGGTATAGTTTATACTACCTATGGCTTATAGTTTTGGAATTATGGGGGTAAAAAACAGTAAAAATGGTGAAAAAGTCAATTTTTGTTTGTAAAGGGGTCAAAAGTTAAAAGTTGCTCCAATTTTTGTAAAACGTGGTTCAAGTTGTTGGTTCAGCTCACAGAATGAAATATAGGAATAGTTTTGACTATCGTAAGTGTTTAGTTATTAACCAAAATGGCGAAAAAAGTCAACAGCTATTGGCAGCTATTTGATTCTATTGACCTGTGACCTATTTTGTTGGATAACGTGAAAGCTAAGCATAACAGGTTAGGCAAACTATTCCTTATTTTAATCCTTTAAGCTATGGATACAATTTGCACCACATATTACCTGAATCAAAGCAACTTTGACCCATGTAGACACCAACATTGACTTTTTCACTATTTTTACAGTTTTTACCCCGTAACTTTAAGCCATAGATAGTGTAAATTGTACCTTTTTGGAATCCTTGTAACCAGACAAACATCATGGTGTGCTTTTCAACTTAATCGGAACATTTTTAAATTTTTATCCCTGTATAACCTTTAAACCCAAGCTGGCGTCCATTAAAGGGGGTTGGCAAGTGCTTCCATCAATGTTATGGATTAGCCAAGCCAAAAGTACTTGTGTTGCAAAAATCACAATTTTATCCGGAAGCGCACACTCTTTCACTACAGTCCCCAGCATTCCCCCTTATTTAGGGTGCATTTCTTTCTGTAAAACGAAATACAATTTCCCAATAAATTACTAACAATTTAACCAACCTATTTCTTCCTACTGAAAAGTCAAAGAGACACAAAGTCAGTTTTCTTCCTGCGTCAAATTTTACACGTAGGTCTTGTCAAAGAAGCCTGTGAACCAGTATTGCCAGAGGCGCGTGTCGAAGCGACAATGATCGTGTACAGGGACGGTAGGAAATAAGAATAAAGCGCACCGCCTTGACGACAGGCTATTCTACACGACATTCGTATGTACTTGCGTCATGCTTGCGTGTCATTGTCACGCATGCAAACGTCTTTCAGATCGAAAACGCCAATATGCGAATGGCCGTCTTAGCATGTCATAATTCACGATTTTTTTCAAACTAATTCACGTAAAGAGACTAGCATTTTCTGACACCGGTAAAGTCCCATGGGCCTAAATACAGGCGCAATACAAGCATGTTCTTTTTTGTAGTCCATGACTCGGACCTTTGCCCATTTTGTACGTATTTTCTGTGTGTTTAGCTTCAATTTTCTCGCACGGAGTTCTTATATTTTTACTAATTTCTACTGTAAATTAAAGTTTGGTATCTTATATACGTGGAAAGTTACATAAATTGAACAGGAAATTTCAATATCATCTCGATTGTTTAGGTTTTCTTCGAGGACTCGTCGCAAATATGAGCACTTCGTGACGTCATATCGGGGGTCACGTCCTGTAAAAATATCGGAAGTAAAGCCACTGGCGTTCCTACTGTTTCCTATTCTCCAGACAACAAAGCATCCTTATATAAACCTGACACACTCTAAAAGGTACAGATAACACTCATCCGTGAAAGAGTACAGCTACGTCTACGAAATCAGATCTTCCCGAGACGCTAGGAATGCCGACGATTGCACTTGCGACTGTCTCAAGATTTTTATTTAAAGCTGCTGGTATTAAAAAAAGCGTACACTATAGATGAACCTGAATGAGAACACATACATTTGATAGAATATGTTGCAAATCCAGGTGAGCTTGTTTCAAGGACTTGGAAATATGTTTTGCATAAATCTTGGAAAAGCCGTTGCAAGACACTGGAAATTTGTTAAGGGATCTTGCGATTCAGGTTGAAACTATCTTTTTGAGAGTCTCTCTGGAGAATGTGTGACAGAAATCTAGAGTCTATTCTAACAAAACGTTCTTAGTGTATGAAAAGGTATGGGACCTAAAATAAAACGTTCTTTGGAGGATCTCTGAGGAAATATGATCTGGGGAGTCTGTCTCAATGATCTAGGTGTCTGTTGCAATGATCATTTAAGAACCTCTGTCAATCTAGGGAGCGTGCGGCTAGGACCTACTACAGTATCGCTATTCACACTTACAAATACGGGATCAAATTTGCACCGACTAAAATTAAATGGCTCAATTTGAGTTAACTGATTTATGGTTAAAAATGACCACGAAAAGAGCCATTTTAACTCAAATAGGGTCATTTTGTTTTTAGTCGGTGCATATTGACCCCGTATTTTTAAGTGTGTAATGCGTATTTTGGTAATTAAGTCTAATGGCGAACCCGCTGCTTTATGTTCGGATCTCTGGTGTGTCTGTTGGTTGGATGCTGCTAATCTGTTTCAATGATCATGGAATCCATAGCAAGGGGAGTTGGAAGGATTTTAGATTTTAGTGATGTTGATTGCTTGCTACTTGGGTCAAAGAAGATCTCTTGAGAGTCAGTTGCTAAGATCATTGAATCTATTGCAATAATCAATTCTAGTGAACATGTTGCAAAGATCTACGGAGTTTGTTGACTAGCATGTCTAATGGGTTTGTTAGGATCCGATGTAAAAGGATGGTCCGTCCGGAGCCATAGTCCAGGCTCCAAAGACGATAACGGAATGAAGCATGAAACTAATGTTGCGTGAAGAGTAAATTGAATCGAGTACCCTATTCTAAACCGTTGTATGTGGACTATGCGGCCGGAGGACTATATCTCCTGTCACACCGGCAAGTCTGTTCCATAATTTAGGAAATCTGTTGTAAGGATCTCTTTGATTTTTTTTTGCGGGATCTATATTTTTCGACCACTATGATGTTAGGATTTGGCGAGGCTGTCGGAGAGTCCAGTCAAAGCACAGGTCACACAAATACTGCTTATTTTCTTTTCAGCAACTCAACTGACTTCGAATGACCGCTATGAAAAAAATGTAAAATAGATTTGGTCAAAGTACATTTTTGTTGGATTTTGGCGTTGTTACCATCTTTGAAATTATTCGGAATAGGAGTAATCAGATAGATATATGTCTAAACTAGCATACTAAAGTCAGTGATGGTTGATTAAATGTAAAATTGTCATTTTTCAAACAAAGAAAATGATACAGAGTTTAGATGCAAAGTCGGGCTAAAAACCTGCCGCAAGTAATGCTATTGGAAACGGACAGCTCTGATTTTCTCAGTTTTCAAAAGTTACAGCATTTTCTTCCATAATCCATCAAAATTAAATTACAGGAACATACGAAACGGCCAAGTCCGCGAAAATAACACATAGGAAGCCACATATCTTATCAATAGTTTGCCAATGTTCAGTTTGCCAGAATCTGTCGGAAACGGTCAGGTCCACGGTTTCTTTGGCGACACTACGCGACATCGTAAAATTTGAATACAGTTTTAAAAACAACGGGTATCCCATATGGTTTAAGGATATAATTTTCCTGATCTGCTAGGGCCAAAGAAAGAAACTACATATTTATTTTTGACTCATTGAGCGCATCTATATTTGTACCATGCCAGTCCACTTAAAGGTTGTTAAATTTAAGCTTTAATTTCGGAAAACTTCGCACAGATTCGGCACTTTCACTTATACCATGGGAATTACGCGCTAAGAAATTATGACCTTTGCAGGCACAAAACGTGACCTCTTGTCTGACTGAGTCTGCTACATGAAACCTGGGTATCTAGTGGAGGACTGACTGTAGTGCACAGGTCTCATGTGAGTGTGCAAATCTGGATAAAATTTTGAATAATAGGCCTACGATCCTAAATACAATGAAAATCACGTTCATATCCAAATGATCAAATCGCTAGGTTCTTTGGCTAATTCCTTTTGATTTCTTTTTGTTTCTTTCAGGGGCTACATTGGTCCAAGAGCATGACTTCTAATAAATAAAGCGCGACAACGTAACGATTCATTTAATGGCTGCGCAATTCTCGAATCACACAAATCAAGAATCACAGACACACAAATCTTTCTGCATTGATGGTTGGATGAGCTATCCTACCGTGAAGTGACTATAGAGGAGTCCCTCATCTATATGATTTATATGGTACACTTAATATCATCGTAACATTGCATTTGCTTTTCTGTAATTTACCGAACTAAAGACTTGCAGCTGCCGTTTCTGGCAAACTATTACCGTACCGGCGTAAGATGCATCTTAGATTGGCCTCTGCTCTAAGAATTGTCTTCGTTTGTATCATCACTTTCACTTTTGGGTACATGTTTGTAGTGTTTAACTTAACTCAGATGACAGGTGATCAGACCGTGCAGGATACAAATGAAAGAATCAAGGTAGCATTAATGTTGGCAAGGGATCAAGTGGAGACATCCAACAGGGAAATACGACTGCGCATTGAACCCACAAAGAAGTTAAATCTTTCTCATGAACAAATAAAATTGCTTCCAGTATCTGAAGAAGTCAAAAGCCTGTCACCTTCTGCAAACATTGAACTGCAGTTACCTACTGGACCTGTAAGAGCTAGAGACGTTCTCAAATCAAGACCAAATTATACAAACGTGATCCCACCCGATGATAGCTGCTTCTTTGTGGATATATTATCTGGCAATTCCATGCCAGATATACATTCTGCTTTCATTGATCCCATTGCAGGGTATATCGTATTTAACGGTCTGAAATTTTGGCCGAAAAAACAGATCATTTAAAGTACACGGTAGACTTTCAAGATGGCCAAAGTAAAGAATGTAATCCTATTATTAAGGATAAGAAGAATATTGGCTTCATGCCGCAGTATATCGTTGTCATAACATGCAATTTGCCTGACTCGCATCGGTTTGCAGAACGACTCACGGTTACACTTAGAAGCTCTGAGAATAACAGTTATCCTAATATTACGATTTGCACTTCAGACGTCTCAAATGAGAAGAGGCAATTCCTAGCAATGTGTACAATGGTCAAGAATGTAGATTCCTTTATTCCAACTTGGTTAGAATTTCACAGATTTCTCGGTGTAGAACACGTCTACATCTACGACAATGAAGTACCGGAAGTGACTACTCTTCCAACTACAATTGAACAGTTCGTCAAAGATGGGTTTGTCACTATCATACCCTGGTGTCATAGTATCTCTGCATGGAAGACCTATCTAGAAGTTCAAATTGCACACGAAAACGATTGTTTATGGAGACATAAACATGATGTGGATTGGATGATAAAAATTGACGTCGATGAATATGTTCAGCCAATGGATCCAAAAAGAACCAAAATCCCTGATTACCTTCACGCTCCGGGCTTACGTGAGTTGGCAGGAATTCGAATGTCAAATTGGTTCTTTGGAAAGCCAGATAGTGCATCATTCGAAGGAGATACGGTGATTCAGCGGAACATGTGGGGGGCCAAGGAACCTACCTTACAACAGACTGGGCATGATAAAAACATTGTCAGACCTATCAATGTACATTATTACAAAATTCACAACGTGAAATTAGGAGGGGAATTGATATCAGTCGATCCTTATACGGAACTTAGGATGGTTCATTACAGAGGGGAGAACAAACGAGCATTACATTTTGAATTACCGCCAGCCCATCATCAGGATTACAGTATGTTGAATATCCTTAAAGAAGCTCAAATTGGAAGGCCAGCGATGTAACATTAAATGATATGTCAAAAATAAGCTCACCTTTTCTTCCAAGTAATAGATGTTTCTTAAAACAAAGAAAGTGTTGCAAACTGTTTTTTTTTTTTGACATTTTTGTTGCCAAAAAGGGGGAATGAAAAGCTTTAAAATGGGAAGTAAAATTTGCTATAGAAAATACTGAATGTAAGATAACTTTTTCTTTAAACTTTCAATTTTCAATTGAACACAAAACTGAGGTGGTCTCAGTATAGAATAAACCAGAAAATGTTGGCAATACTCACTACTATTGGAATTAGGTATAAAAGACAATGAATCCTCTTTAGTTCTGCAATGCAAACCAGGAACAATCAGCGTCTATCTGCTGATCCCTATCTCTATAGGAACTTTGGCTTGACTTTAAAGCTTGGTTCAGGGATTTTCATGTTGAATTGGGGGGGGGTATGGGAGAAAAGTCACTCTTTTTGGTACTAAACACTAGACACATTTTTACATTAATGCTGGTCTTACAAAATATTAATCTAATATCGTAATTTTTGAAAAACAATCCCCATTAAGATATTTTAAAGGGCCTCAATGGCCAATAAAATATTCAGGCATAATGAAATACCCCTTAACTGAAATTCACTCACTTCCACAAATTTGAAAACAATTTGGGTGTTATATTCCGTAAAAAAACAGTAAAACAGCAGGGGGTGGCAGTCGGTGGCCATTCCTGCCACGGAAAATCAATGTGTTGACATCCCTGGCTAGCAGGGTCTATTGCTGTGTTTTATTATGTTTTGGGGGTGCGGGACTTCGAAAAAGTGGACCGTTTTTTTCGAAAATGGACTTTTTGCCTAAAGTATGACCATCCGCCTAAATGTTCCTTGTTTTGACTTTTTGAACATTTCTATTTTTTTCTTTTTTGATTTTTCTTGTCAAAATTTCTCTAAATTTTGGAACTTTTTATCAAAGAACTCACCAAAAGTGTCCCTTTTCCCCCTATTTGTGGATTTTTTTTGAGGGGGTGCGACCCCCCCCGCACCCCCGCCATCCCCCTCCCCCCCCCGCTAACTAACCTGCCTGCCCAGAAATTTACAGTGTATCTAGCATGTTTTTTGTTACACAATTCAAAAGCATGCAGACCGGGATTCAGACATTGTACTTAAATTAAGGTATTATCTGACAAATGAAAGGTGAATTAGCCGGGATTAGCACATATACAATAGCAATGGTCTGTAAGCTGATGACTGCATGCTTTTCAAGTTTGACAAAATGCTGGCAGTAATGTCGACATCCTTGGTTGAGAAGTGAAGCTTACAAGGAAAATATTATTAGTTCCTTTTCCCTTTTTTACACGATACAAACAACCGAATTGGTTTCAAATTTGTGAAGTTGATTTACAATAGGGGTATATTTCAATTATGTCTTATAGGGATATTTCATTATATATGTGCCGATAGATGCATGCCAATAAATCCCTTTAAGATTGAGAAATCAGTCTTAAAGATCGAAAATTCAAACCAAATTCCATTGCATTTTCAATCAAATTTTAAACTTTTCCCTCAACTCAATCTTCTAGATTGATTTTTCAATCTTTGGTTTAAGAGAGTATAAGAGATGGTAAAAGTACTTGGCATTTACTTTTTAATTAACAATTAAGCACCACGTTTGTAAGTATAATGTTATGCTTTAATATAAAGAAAAATACCTTGTAATATATTTTATGTTAAGGCCAGTTAATAAGTATGTATATAGCAGTAGTATGTTTAAGAAATCTGGACTAAAGACGGGTGTCAAAAAAGTAATAATGACAAATAATGTTTTCGAAAGTAACATGTTTAATCAAATATAAACAGCAGAACCCCTAGATAAAATCAGAGAGCATATGTACGCTTTGTTTTAGTATAACAAAACAAAATTAACATGTTTATTTTATCTGTTTTTTTTTTTTAAATTTTGATAAAGAAAGTATGGATTTAAGTTTTTGTTGGTTACTTTTTGTATCCAACTTTTTCTTTGGATAAACATATTTCGTAATGTTTTTAAATTAATTAAAACACGGAGCTCCTTGTAAAGTAGTGCACGTGGTCATTCGCAAATTTTGGCGACCGGTTTTTTCATAGAGAGGTTGAAATATTTGAAAATAGAGAAATGCATAAACCCAAGTCCTTTTATTGGGAATTTGGGGATTATACAAGAATTATTGCGCAATATTTTGTGTCATGGGAGATGAAACCCCCCTCTAATGACCATACTGTAGTACAGAACGTGGCACGTAACATAACACATTTGTTGAAGAATAAAATATTTCGTCTCGGCTATATTTCTGAGATTGTGATATAAAATAGTGGGATAGCTGTTCAACGTCAGCTTAAAGGATAACCTCTATACGTGGATCCTGGGTTTCCTACCGGAAATAATTTTTTACCGAAATTCCTATCCCACAATGCACCAACGATGTACGAGTAGATATGCATCACTCCATGCACGCTCGCGGTTTAGTGTGCCCCCTTTAAACTACGCGCACATTTTGTGGCGCAAAAATTACAAGGCAATCAAAGAGTACTCGTTACTGTTAAAATTTATGCACAGCAAACGGTTTTCGCACAGTTATGACAGAAAAATGACCGTATGACACAAAACACCATAGAAAATATATATGCCTATTTATTTTATCTACTCGTACATCGTTGGTGCATTGTGGGATAGGAATTTCGGTAAAAATGATTTCCTGTAGGAAACCCAGGATCCACGTATTAAGAATAACTTATGCAATCAACGCTATAAAACAATTACAATTATTGAACACATATGGAGTGGTTTCATGTGAAAACGAATTATACTGACCACAAAAATGAATTAAACACATTTTGTCTGACCATGCGCCACTTGAATTCGCGCTAGTGTATGGGATATGTATTTGTGTTATGCGATACGGACGGCACAGTAGCGTCATACACCTTCACATGTGACACTTTCATAATGTGTATTTCCTATTGCATGTTTGACGCAACGTGCCGGACGTATTCCATAACACGTAAACACTAGCGCGATTTTTAAACAGCACATGGTTAGACTAGATGGTTTTAATGTATTGTTACGGTTAATATAGGCCCTAATTCTGTTTTTCTATGAAACCACTCGATATATGGTCAATAATTGTTTTATAGTGTATATTGTTTAAGATTAATCGTTGTACGGTTCTCCCCGGGGGGAGGGGGCTCACATCTTGGAAGTGATACGTATGTAAGGCTCATAAGACCCACGTTTGCAGCACCGTGGTCACCCAAAGACACCATATTTTTGAAAAAATCTCACCCAAAGACACAATATTTTTTGAAAATTTTACCACTGTCACCCAAAGATTCCTATTTTGGGGGAAAAATTTTAAAAAATGTTCACCAAAAGACCGCTATTTAAAAAGAAATACAAATATCTCACCCAAAGACCCCATTTTTGGGAGAAATTTTGCAAATTTGTAACTCGGAAAACCCCTATTTTGGGGCAATTTGGCTGTCTCTCACCCAAAGACCCCTATTTTTTCCAGTCCTCTGTCACCGAATGCCCCTGGGTTTGGAAGCGCGATCCTTACATCCATATCCATTTCATATGTGAGCCCCCCGGGGGTTCTCCTTTAAAAATGTACCTTTATTGATTTTTAAGAATGATTTTTTTTCTTCTGAATTGTTACTTTTAGCAGAGACGTCTTTCGTTTTATGGGCATCGATCAGGAAAAATACACACTTGAGATAAATCTGTGCACATAGGCCCATGATACAATATTGGCCTTTTAATTAGATATTCGTGCTACAGCCCTGGTGATATTTACGTCACTAAAATCAAAACAATATATTTTAACCAGAAAAGCTGTATCTCCACATGACAGAGTGCACATTACATCCGAAACTGGACCAACGAGTTTTTCAAGTGTCCTCAGATAACTGCCGTAACTCTAGCGTATCCAACTTACACCAACTAAAAATCTCTTAAACTGAAACATTCCTAATAAATAATCAGGTTTGTTTTGCAAAAAAAATAATCTTTGATTGTATATTTTCCATTTGGGGGTGGAGGGGCAGCTGTAGGGGTTCCACGTATTCACATGAGTGATTCCAAGTGATTTTACTGTATGATGTTGTACAGTACTATCGTTGATGGAATAATGGCAATACCTCATTTGCAATACTTGGGACTTGTGGGGAGCTTCTCCCGTGCATGGATTCAATCTGCAATGGATCAGTGCATGCGTACCCCTACCAGCGAAATGCGAAGAACCTTACGTAGCCCATAGGCTGTGCTAATTGAAGTGTCCTAGTTTTTTTTCTTTTTGTTTGGTAACAATGTAAAAATAAAAATTCACATGTTAACCTTGTCCCACATTATTATTTGCCCATTAAGGACTCATTGTCATCTAAACTTTGACCCAAAAAATCATATAGGTCCTAAAAGTAAAGGCATTTTCAAATTAAGTCCCAGCTCAAATCATACGAAAGAAAAGCCCAAATTCTAACTTCTACCAAGCACTTCCACCATACCAATATTCATTAATATTTTCCATATTATAAGACGTAACATCTTCTGACAAAAATCAGTAACAACATATTAATTTCAATTGAAAATTCAACCTACATCTTTTTACCATTGTTTTGCGGCAAGTCATCATATTTTCCAATGAAAGGCTTTTGTTGAAAGAACTCTGTTAATGGGGTGTCTCCCTCAAGAAACGGCCCTGTATTTATGTAGGTGATTGTCGTATCGCCGCCACTGATTAAACGGGTAAAATATTGCATGCGACAGACTAAACAAGACACATGCAGAGTGAGCATGTTTTGAAGATACACTGAAGGAAAAAAACATAACAAAAAAACAACAAAAAACAACAACAACAACACAAAAACAACCGAAAACAAAACAAAATCAGAACCCACTAGCCTTAGAGAATCACATTTACATGTTTTAAAATAGCTATCACACGACTAAATTGAAGGAAATGATAATAATATCAATGAAAACGACGAATTTGATTTTTTAATACGAGGCCTTGATGCTTGATGGACGAATTCGACGAGTGATTGGACGAAAATCAATGACGCAAAGATTACATTGGAACATTTTTTTTCAGCAAGATACTCTAAAATCCACAATATCAATTTTACAAAAAGTGTTAAAATATCACTTTAATTTTTTTTATTAGGTCACCCTGCATGTTAGGTCAATAGTTATCACTGAGATATATGTTTGGTCAGATTCATCACGAAGATCTATGTTAGGCCCAGATCATCACTAGATAGTATATTTTTAGTCAAGATTCAGCATGATCTAATTATGCAAGATTCATCACTATCCAGATTCATCACTATGTTGGTCAGATTTATCACAATTTGACACGATCTATATTAATGTCTTACCAAGTAAGTCTATAAGAGAGTGCTGGTGATAGATCAATATGTTCATCAACTTTATTTCCCATTACTCCGCAGTATGAAAACAAACATTTATAGGAGAGTTGATGTAAAAAGAAGAGGTCTACAGGGCCCAAAACACTCACCCCCCTTGGAATACATTAACACGCAAGAAACAGGCATAACTATCAAGAAAAGCAAAGAAGTGTTACACTTGTAACACTTTTAAAACATTATTGTTCGACTAAAATCATATCAATACTCTTGGTTAACTGTAGTTGTCTGGCGCTCTTTGCATGCAATTGTTAGTAAGGTCTCGCACCAAGAAACAGGGATACAATTTTTTGGACATTCAAGGTCAGTAATTAAGATATACACCAAATTGCTGATGTGTAGGCATTGGATGTTATGTGTTTGGCTAGGTGACCACTGACACTCTGCCAGTTCTTCATATAGCAATGCCTTAGTAATTTTACACTAGGTATAGGTATTGCAATAACATGATGGTTGTCACAATGGAGTATGTACCTCTTAAATGTAGAAAGTTTTCTTTGTATGACAACTAAAAAATATTCTTTTTTCCTTTGAAGGACACTTCATTATTTTAGGAATATGTGTTGTGTACATTTGTGTGTGGGGTGGCATGTGGAATGTGCTTGTGTGTGTGGAATTGGAAATTAATGTTAATGGTAAAATATGTGGTACATAAAAATTAAAAATGTTTCCAAAATGTGGGTATGACAGCAATACAATTAAATGTACAGGTTGGTGGGGGGGTTCTCAACTTGGGAGGAAGTATGGTTATGACCACTTATACGTCCCTCATTTTCAGGCTCTTTTTCAGTTCCAGTGACCCCCATTTTGGGACCATTTCCAGAGACCCTACTTTTTCATGTCCACAAAGCCAAATTTACCAAATTTCAAAAGATAGCTGGGAATTGAGGGAGATCGCAGCTTATTTTCTGCAATTTTTGAAACTAGTTTCGGAGACCCCATTTTTTTGGGCATCAAAGCAGTTCCCCCCACCCCCCACCCGGTACAAGGGTTTATTATGTCGATTCGCGTGGATACGTTTGTCCCCCTGGCGTTTGGACCTATTCAACTTCAGTCGAGAGGAATAATGAAAGAATTCAAAATGCACATGCAACACGGATTTATTTTGGAGGACACTCCGGTCGTAGAAACACAATCAACTGCCACACTAAATTACAATTTCTTACATGTATGTAAATGCACAATGTGTATTTTCGCTGAAATTCCTCACAATAACCAATGATTAGCAGAAGTCCTGGCATCATTGATTTTTCACCTCCGCAAAAATGGTAGGGTCCAAATTAGATGAATCGAGTATAAGAAAGCCAGAAAGTCAAAATTGAAAAAAAAAAGACCAAAAAGTTGCAGGAGATCCTGTACTGACAAAATTTTGTAAAGTCTTTGGTTTGGACAGGCTCAGTGAATCATACTTGGTTGGAAGGTGGAAAGTTTTCCTTTATTACAAATGGTTGATTTGTGGTGAGTTGGTGGCGACACGGAGGGGAATGTCTATGTAAATCCAATTTAGCTTTATAACATAACTCTGACCATTCTGACCATTATATTAGAGTCAACAGAGGATGTAGTTTTACTTCTACAATTTCTGGAAATTGAAAAATTTGAGAAGATGTCAAAGAAGAAAATCATTGCTTCAAAGTTGTAATAAAGTTGAGAAAAAGCAGTTAAGGGTACTGTAAATAATTTCTGTTACTAATCTCACAGGCCTGGGCCATCACACAAGCCCTTCAATCCTCAATGTCATCTATATTTTACGGTTTAATCCCTGATATACCACGTACCTTAAGCAATAAATTGTGCAAAATGCGGTTTTTTAACCTATATTAGTAGTCTTGTAGCGTTTTGCGGCCCTGGTTGATGCATACTGAAATCAGTGGTTGACAAGGACAAAGTCAGTATTCCATGGTGTGATGGAGTTGATGGGTTGATGGGTGGGGGTAGAAAAGGTAAGTGATGAATACAGATCCAATGGGTTAGATGGTAGATGGTTGGTGGAGCCAGTGGTTGATGGAATAGTGGGTCAGCAGGGATCAAGTTTGTTTGCCAGTAGTAGGCCACATGCATTTAATTTGGAGCCATTTTACTGTATTTTGTTGTGTTTTCTTTATGTTCTGAGGAGATTTGCATGTTAAGACAAAAAACAGATGATAGATGTTTCAATTTTATAATGAACTTTAAATTTCAATCCGGCCCTGGGGGTAACGGGACATAGCGGGGTATATGCCGGGATATAGCCGGGCATGTACAAAAATTATTGCCCCGCAAGCCGGGATGTTAGCCGGGGCTTCGCCGGGAATGTACATTAGCTTGTCCCCGCACTGCCGGGACAATCATTGATGATAGCTGGGACTTGAGCCGGGAGATACAAAAATTTTCCCGGCACCGGCGGACCATTAACGGGGACTGAACCACGTGTCTCACCATATAAAACCAGCCTATCAGTGAGCAGTATTGCCCGTCAAATCTATAGTATATCACCATTTTATATAGCTACATTGCAGTCCGATATCTTCCATGTTGTGAAAGGCAAGCCGCAAGCTATACAAAGTAGCACACGCACGTCGTCGTTGAGATATTAACTAATCCGAGGATCGATATTTTCAACGTAAAATCGGCAGAAAAACATCAAAATCACAGGAAAATGTTTAAAAAAATAATATCAACTGAATCACAAGAAATTACTAGAATTTTGTCTGATTCATTTAATTAATAAAATCACATTAGGTAGTGAAACGTATTTGCAGATTTATTGGAAATGCCAGGCCTATTGTCATTTCATGGATTTGTTTAACAAAACCTACTAAACCAGGTTTGTTCTCAAATCATTAAAATTCCATTGTGGTGAAATTTCGGCTCATTTCTGACACTCCGGCGATCCAAAGTGTAGTATAATTTTATATAGCTAGACCTGTTGTCGCATAGCCGGGACCGAGCCGGATTGTACAGAGTTTTAAAGCAGTCCCCGCCCCCATTGGCCAGGGGAAGTATACGGGGATGTCACACCGAAGCCGGCTAGTAGGGGGACGGGACATCGGGGAGATGTACAAAAAAAATATAAAGCCCGGCTACCCGGGATTTCATACTACGGGGACAAAGGCGGGGGTGTCACGGCAGCAAAATGTACACCCGGCTAAGTCCCGCTAGTCCCGGGGACACACCAGGGCCGGGATTTGGGAAATGACAAGTGCACAAAGGATATCCCAAGTGATCCAAATCAATATTTTGTTTTATAATTTTTTTTTTAAATTAAAAATAAAAAGTGCATTTTTAACATTTAGGTTTTTGGCTACTACTGGGAACAAACTTGATTTTTTTGTTTGGCCTAACAATGAAAAATTTCACTGGACTATAGGCCTATATCCCAACCATCATTTCGGAAATAGACTACATACCTGACGATCACCGCAAAAAAGGTGGTTTTAGCGTTATTTTCTCTGTTAGACCTAGGGGCAATTTACCCCAAAACAAAACGGGTCCGCTCCGTGATTTTTGAAACGGGAAAAATAAAGTAAGGACGTTAGGGATATGGGAATTGTCATTAATGTTTGTTTCACCTCATTGCAAAACTCAATGCCACACCTCTGGAGTAAGGCCACAGCATCCTTGATGCTCTCGTATTTAAATTATGATGCACTAATTATTTAAAATGTACATAATATAATAATAAACAATTATATTAAAAAGGTATGGGTAAGTAAAGGGAAAATCTTTGAGTACCAACGAATAGACACCCGAAGGCCTAATAGTCCAGTCAAGCTGTGGTTTGAATCTGGAAAAAATTGCAACAGAAATGCTTTTTGCTGTAATTACCTCGGAAGACCTTCCCAAACAAACATATTAAAAAAAAATGGACGCTTGTGAAAAAATGCGACCAAAAATGGCCGTTTAAATCCATATTTTTAAGGTTATTGCGTTCTTCCTGCAAGATAACTCAAATCTTTATTGTAAAGCTAACATTATCATATAGTTTCATATGGATATGACAAATGTGAGATGGACTTGTACATTCGGAAAAGTTTATACAATCTTAGTTGGAGAGCCAAGGGTGGCAAATTTTGAAGGGGTCTAACAGTGAGCCACAAAAGGTTTAGAACGGTTTCTTGGTCATTTTGGGGTGGCTGATACAAATCTCTTTGTGTACTTTCTAAAGTGTGGAACGTTTCCTAAATTTTCCATTAACGGGGCCTCCTGATTTTTAATTAATATTTAAAAAAAGAAAAATTCAAAGTTAAAACAGCATCTTTGTAATATTTGTCACTGTAAATGCTTATCTATTTGCTATTATGTTAAAAAAGGCAGACAGGAACTAATTACAAACTAGCATTAAAGGCTCATTCGCTTACTTTAAAATCTCGAATTTCTTGTGCAAAGCTTAACAATAATGAATGGTAGACATTGATTCTTTGTTCATAAAAATTATCACAGTTTCCAATACAATCCCAAAGACTAAGGGGTAATCCTTTAATTTTGCATTAAAGGGCAACTCCTTGATTTCAAAATATCATACATTTAAATCTTTCCATTTCAAAGACTTTGAAGCCTTTCAACTGACAATAATTTAAAAGAGCATCAATTATTGAGTTATTGAGCACTAATGAATTTACTTATTGTTCTCTCCCTATGATGTGTAAGGAATCCCAAATAGGCATTAAAGGGCAAAAGTACAAATATAGCAATAAAGATGCATTCCCTACTTTCACCTTGAATTTTTCTTGTGCAAAGGTTGAGTATAGTCTACTTGGCCATCAAACAACTTCAACAGATCATAAGTTGGACTAGACACATATGAGTGGTTTATCCGTCCCATTTACCAGCAATAAATATGTCTCTAAATCACTAAGTACACCTTCCAGCAACCTTCTTGCGTGGAGAAAACAAATCGTGGGTGGTGTTTATAAATTTAAATATCGTCCTCTCACTTCTGAAAGACACTGCGCTATCCCCCCCCCCGCGACGGTACGCGTTGCACGACCTCTTTTTCCCACAATACCACTGGATAATCCGGTGGCAGATGGTCGCAGATATAGCTACTCATGTATCTTGTAGAATTTGGACACGGGCCTTTCACATCGTTTTAACCAAACAACGCTTTACGTCTTTTTTCAAGGTGGAAGCCGAACTCCATCGATCCGACGTTGTCAAAAATGGTGGGAATGGAGGACCATTTATAGAACGCCCATGGTGAGGATTGAGCTTGAACATCATTGCGCCCTGCCATACGCGCCTGCCAGGCGAATATTTTGTTGCTTATGCGCATCTCGGATGACTGAGGTAATCCAGCGACTGATTGTGTCTAGGTGCAGGAACATGGGTTGTCATGTGGAGTTGTTTTGGCGTACTGTGCGGTCCAGATACCACTCAAGGGCCCCTAACCGAGCACCATGTCACCATTTCATTGCATGCAACCTTGGTGAATCGTGGCAGAAACACGCATTCGGGGTAAAAGAAGAATTTGGTTTTTGCCAGCAACCCTGGTCTGTGTGGAAGAAGAGATACCTAGCCCCGCCCAAGCTGAGTTAAGGGTACCTCAATCAGTGAGCAAGCTTGGGTCTCACACCCCATTCGGCCTCAGCACAGCCACCAAGATGTGGTCTGCCAGAAAAGTCCAGAGACAAGCTACTGGATGGTTCAACCCCTCTTTTGGTGAAGGAATTGTAGCACCGAAACCAAGTCCCATTCCGGAACACTTTTACGCAACAGAGTACGAACCAAGAACATACTCTTCACCAAGCTGGTCCGGAAGCGCTATTGGAACCGTCATGCCATCAAAACCCTCTGAAGCTCGTAGATGTCGTGCGGTAGCCTCGAACAATCAGGACACTAATACCCCCTATGAACGAATTTCTGTAGGAACTTCGCAATTTGACTTAGAGGTTGCAGACATCTGGGTTTGCTCTCTGATTGGCATGACATACACGGTAACGGAGAAGTTAAAGTCAAGAATCGTAAAATTCACACCTTGCTTGACAAGAGCGTGATCGCCTGAGAATAGTCTGGCGGAATGCACCAGACAGGTGGCAGAGCGTGGATGTGGCACTCTGGACGATTGTATCGGCCTGGCGAAGAGTCCCCGCGCATTGTAAAACCGGATCGTTCCTACTAGCAGATCTAACACCCTGTGTATCTCGCCCATATTACCTGGTGATTCGGGCTCTAAGAGTAGCAACCGGGTGTTGATGATCCCCTCTGATTTTGAAAGGTCCCGTATCGACCTCGACCCCCTAAAAGATTATGCGGCTAACCGATGGAAAGAGCTGCCACTCCACGAGCATGCTCCCACCTATTATCCCGGACAATGGGAGGCCTCTCACCTGATTTTCCGGCCTGACACCATGGAGCCGGGAACTTCTTTGCAAGGGCTGAGGCTCCTAACCCTCCCTCCTTGTTGATATACGTCACCAACATCTTTTGGCAGGGGGGAGGGTCCCGCCTAAGGCTAGAAAGATATCCCAAAGATCGAAGACGTTTCCTTGGTGGCGTGCCTGTGGCCGCGACCAGCGCATGACACACCCCCCCCCCCTAACTAGAGGTAAATGGTGGAACCTACCCGACTTCCACGCGTCCGTCTTCAGGGTATTGAGGGTACCGGTGGACTGAATTGGACTCCTTTTTGGCTCAAAAATTAAGTGGATCGTCCTACTTGACTGTCTTAGAATAGATCTCGGGAGAACGGGATCCTGAAGATTCATACGAAATGATTCATCCTGCCTGGAATTGTCTCATCTTTAGTTTTGCAATACAAGACGACGCCAATCAGGCCTGACAGCAGAGCCAGGAAGAAAAGCTGTGTTCGGGCCGACACCGACTCGATTTCTGGAGGCGTCAGAGACCGAGGGGATGACGCTGAAACTGCAAGCCTCCCTCCTTTTTGCAATGACCTGTGCGTAGAACGTAACTATAGCTAGGCGTCTTGAAAATCAGGTGTAGTGCCACGCCAACCTTTATGGAAGAACGGCGGCCAGCGCCTCCATACAAAAGCGCCGGGCCGTCTTATTTTTAGGTTAAGGGTGCAGTTCGACGAGATTTTCACATATCATGTTTGTCCCTAAAATTTGGGAAAGCTGATTTTTGCACAATGTACAGCTTCCATGCAAAAATATCCCACTGAATGATTAAGCTGAAATCATTTCCTTGTAAAAAAAGTTGAAATTGATCATTTACTATAGATTAATATTAAATTCATCGGTAGTTTTATATTGAAATTAAGCAAATCAAAATCGCCTTTTTGTTTCACTTTCAAGGCATTCTGTATAAGACCAAAACAGCGTAAGAAAATCTTCTGTGGGTCTTAATCTATGAAATCACTGCATATACCACATATAAGATCCCAAAAATCTCTCCTTGCACTTATGGATGAGCCTCCATGCTCCCCTTGTGGTGGAGGAAGAAATGGAATAGAGCCGTCTTGTATCGGATGAATCGCATCACAACCCCCTTGCAAACCAGCGTGGAGATCTCCTGGAGGCTGAGGAGAGTTTCCCTCGCATACGTCCCGATGGAAGAGGGCCTGACAAACCCCTGGAACGGAGGCAAGGCAGTACCCTCGCGGCGATGTCACTTCGAAGAGACCACCACTAGGACCCACTGATCGAGGTCACCGTTGAACACGCCGCCGCAAAATTGAGATGCCCCAACTTTGGGGTGGACTTCCCGGGCCCTTACGGCCCCTTGGGTGCTTATCCCTCTTATTCCCTGGTCCGCTTTGGGCTGCCAACCTTATAAGAACGATCGGCTTTGAATAATTTTGGTTTAGTCCTTTGGAGGATTTGATTGTATATTTAAATGAGTCAAAAGGAGTACATGTAAATTTTAAATTTGATATTGCCCCCTTTCAATCTAAGTGCTGATATTTCACAACTTCATCTGATCGGTCAACATACAAAGTTTGCATCAGCTTACAGAGACAGGATATATCATTTCCCTGCATACTGTAGAAGAAAGTTTTCAGTCATGATGTATTATTGTGTACTCACTACTAAAATGTTCTTTGCAGTTCCTCCATACATATTTCAAATGTCTCTTTAAATGAATATTGTGCTGGCCTAACTGTGCTGCCCTATGTTGTGTTGCATTGTAACACATTTGCAACTAATCTACTGCAAAAATGTAAGAAGAAGTACGTAAATATGCATTATGTTATCATCAAATTTACGCCCTTGAAACCATGGAATTTCCCCTTTAATACACCTCTGCAGGAATTTCCTTCAACTCAGAATATGAATGATCACTAGGAATGACTTCCTCCATTGTACTAATGTTCTGACTTTATTTAAGTGCTATGAATTGTCATCTCTCTGTCGACTATATGCATGGTCGTGCATTTTGGAAAGCAGTCGGCCTAAGGATCCATGTGCATTTCTCTTTGTTGGGTTCGCTTTGATCCAGTGGGCATAGATTTGTTTGTCCAGCAGGGGAAGTGGTAGAGATCACCGACAGCTATTATTGGTGACGTTGCCAATCTTGTAGTGGCAACTTCATCTGTTTAATTTCTTGTAATCGATTGGTGTATTTTGTGAGGTATTTGCAACCAATCAGTGAAATTTCATCTATGATAACAAGCTGTAAATGCTCCCAGTTCGCATTGCCGTGTATTGGGCTGTTCAGCGGAAAGTGGTAGGTACGGCCGTTGGTTTTTTTCCGTTCTGTAGTGATAGTGATCATGTATTGTGAGGCACTGGATATTCAACGCAGCACTCCTGTAGAAGCTGTTAGAGATTGGGATACTGTTGGTGTGTTATGTGCGGTGATTACCGGAGTAGTTTCAAAGTATCATTGTATATCAATCAATCAATATCAATCAAATTTATTTTTGTTCATCACATCATCACATCAAACACTGAAATACAAGATATGAAATTGCAGTACAAATAAAAATGGATTTCACAATAGAAATAAGATTGTCATTTATAGTATATAATTAATTAGAAAATAGTGATGAAAGAGGTCATCTGTGATCCTAATTAAAAAAAACGGGGCTCGCCTCAAGGCGTGGAAAAATGCAGTAACATCACCTAACTTACGTGTTACTAAGACAAAGACAGACAAAAAAAAACGAGATACAAATCAGACAAAAAATGACAGGACGGACAATACGATACAAATTACATTGGACAAAGACAAAGACAGCCGACAGTTAAATTCCAAGGATAAGAAGGTACAACAGAGTAAAAGACAGAAAATTAGGAAGTGGTGACAGCACTATACGAATTGATGAGACTCTTTTCATATCTCTTTGATGACATAGCTCTTACCAACACCATCTGGCCCTGAAAGAAAAAGGTGGTACGGTGTAGGTTGTTTACTTTGTTTTGTGGCAGGCAACTACTTGTTTGCACCATCGACGATGATAGAGAACGGCCTCCGTTTGTTTCTTGTTGAGTGATCTCATCAAAGAATTGTATGTTGAGGATGTCATGATTATTTTTATTTTTTCTTTTGCAATCGTGGAGTCATCTCTGGGGTTGCGGGTTGTGTTGTTAGCACTTCGGTTAGAAGTTGAATGTCAGTTTCATCTACGTCGGGATAGGTCTTTCTATTTGTTGTCTTGCATTTGCATCGTTTTCTTGCTCTGCCAAAGTTGGTGAAACATTTTCCCAAGCATTAATTGGTGGACCGTTGTCTTGAATGTCTGCATAAGCAGCATTGAGTTCTCCTTCGCTGTGGGTGTAGAGTTTTTCATTTCTTTTGAATTGATCTTGTGTCTTGATATTTGGCTTGGTAAGTGATGTAGTCACACCTTTGAGTTTGGATTCATCACGTCAGGGTAAGAAGAGCATTAGTTTTGCTCGATAATTTCAGCCTGCCTTTCTTCATGAAAGTTGTGCCATCGGATGACATCCTTTCTTTGTGTTTGTGAAGGTAGCCCTTGTTGTTCTTGAGCTTTATTTTTGGGCAATGCTGTGGTTGGCTAGTGGATGTTGCATTGTGTCTTGTGCGTTATCTGGAAGGTATTCATGGACAGAAGATGGAGCTTTTTGATTACTGAATTGGGCCACAAACTATGCAAGGCATATGTTTCCAATGTGTTACGGTTGGACTGCATATGTTTCTAAGTGGTTGTTGAAAAACATGTCTTCATCTTCATCACTTTATTCTATCGGTGTGATGTGAAGTAACAAAGAGATGCGATGATCAGGAGGGTTGGTGTTAATGATAAAGTTCAACTTGCCTGACGAAGTGGTTATAGAGACAGTACTCTAAGTCAATTTCTTGACCTGTGACTTCACGGTGCGTATAGAAAACTTTGCACCAGTTTTTTTTTTTCAGTGTGTTGAATATCTGTCATGGTGTTGTTTTGCAGTTTGCTTGAGGAGTTATCAATGCCTTTTCAGCTTTAACACATATGATGCACACATACATAACTGCGCATATGCATTCATAACATATTGAAGATCTGGTTTGCTTCCAACTTTGAAGAACGTGTTGGTTGTAGGCATTGATTGTAGTTTCTGATGGTTTTTTTTCAATATGATTTGTGTCCGTCTGTTAATTGAGAATGCTTCCATGTAAAGTGATGAGGTGATATATTGGATTTGTAGCATCTCTTGTAGTGTAATATCCGCTGGAGTAGTTGGATCTTGTAGCTTGTGCTTGATGGGTTTGGTAATTTCAGGTTGCTTTATTGACTTGTTTTGGTTCAGTCGCCTGTTGGTTCTGTTGCTAGATTGTTGTTAGTGCGGTCGGCGGGGGAAGTGAAATTGACATGGTTTCTTCTTTTGCATCGTGATGAGCAGCAGGTTTTGTAATTGTAACCATGTCAAATGTCATGACTTGGTGCTGGTATTTGTTCCATATGTCTATGAATTGAACAACTTCTTCATCTGTAGAGTATCCAAGTTGGGTGCATCCTTAATCCACGTAGTGTATGAGAATGGGGACGACTTATTGCTTGGAATTCAATACAATAACAACTCTGTTATTTCAAACTAGGAGGGTGGCAAAACTTTTGAGAATTTCAGTGAAGTATGTGTGAGGCGGCTAGTTGAATTGGCGAGCGCTGTGACTGTGGTTTGAACTTAGCCAGCTGGATTTGTTTCCCAATGCATATTTTTATATCTTCATCTGTTACTGTATTCCATATTGTAGCGCAAATGCTTGTATGACTTCAGGCCATTGGAGATCAGCTGCTACAGGTGAAGAACAGGTGGTATGCCTAATTGTCTCATCATTGCCAAGGTTTCATAAAACATTTCTGCCAATATGGCGGACTGCCTAGTACTTTTTTGAGGAAGTTGTATGCTTTGTCCCTGCGAATTAATTCGTTCACATATGGTGGGCTCTTCAGGTTTTTGGCCTTTAGAGGTTCAGCGTTGTTGTGTGTTCCTATTGTTTTTCGAATGGCTATGTTTATGCTGCTAGTGAAATCTTTTATGCTCTACGGCATACTGCATAGATAAGATGTATTTTATGTCACTGGCGAAGCGTCCATCCATATCTAAAGGCTTCGTTAGAATATTTACGGATAAGAAAATCTTGGAAGGGCGAAGTGGGCTGTAAAACCACTTGACCACTGGGTATTTGTCGGGATTGACATTTCTCGATGAACATCAGATAGTATTGGTATTGGTTGTTGTCCTTCTCCTGGCGCCAGTGAATATATTTCATTCTGATTTGGTTGTCCCCTCTGGTTCTAAACATGATATTCATATGGTAGGCCTGTGAGTTTGCTGGTCTGTCAAATTCGGATTGGTTCTTCGGCTTGTTCTTTTTCTTTTGCTGAACATCTTCAGATGAATCGATGTTTCTAATGTTGACATATATGGTTGTCTTATCTTTTTGGGTTGATCTGTATTGATGGTAGTTGTGGTTGTTTTGTGATATTGGAAGTAGCTCTTCTTCAGGTTCATCACAGTGGTAACAGTCATCAGGTACATGGTGCACTGGTCAAGTTGGTACCCTCTCTGCTCTTTGCTGTGTAACATCATTCATGATAGACCACTATTGGATTAGGTCTTTGAAAACTGGTTGTGGATTGTTGGTCTTCTAAGCAAGACATAGGGGGGCTGTAGAATGAGACTATCCATATGGATTTTTATTGAAGGTGATCCATTGACCAGATTTGGATTTGGTATCTTTGAGCACTGGCACCATTGTTTGAAGAATGGGTTGGGGGATGTGGATTGTGATGTCGAAGATGTAGTAATTGCTTGTGAAGTACTAGAGCAGATCACAAGGCTTGCTTTAGATTACGAAGATACCTATCCCAGAATATTGACTTTGCAAAAGTCTGCATTGGAGGGTGTAGTGGTCGATATAATAGCATATCATCTTTTGCATGGTGTCATTGTTGTTTAGGTTACATTAGAACAAATGAATGGCTTATAGTGCTTGTTAGTGAGTTTCATATGTTCCACTGTTTTATTTCGAAGAGTTGCAGCCGGAATCAGTATGCTGCGGTTCAAAAAGAGCTGGTGGGAAATGGAGCTGAACATACAATTTCCCATCACTTGGTACGTCATGAATTAAGAATCCTCGTCAAATTAGCGTGTATTTCAAGAGCGGGCATTGTGGATCGTGGTGCTGGCAGGAAGGCCGTCTTAAGGTGCATGGGTTGGAGGGCGTCTGTCGTCTTGCTAGTATTGTTGCTGTGCTGCACTTGCTCTTCTAATGTCTTATGAGAAAGCAAACATTGTTGGTAGATCTGGGTTTGATGCATTACTGGTACTTAGGATGTAAGCGGTGGTTTTGACATAGTCTGGTAGTTAGTCTTGGTTGAATGGTCATCCAGTTGTAGAAGATAGTGTTTTAGTTGACTGATGTTACCAGGTTAATCCTACATAGCCCATATTTTGTTTCTGTGCTTTTGTGATACTCTTGTATCTTGTGTGTATTGCGATTGGTTCTCTTCCAGGCTGAAGTCTCTGTCAGTGATGTAGTGGATTGCCAAGGGTTATGATTTAAGGCTTGCCACAGTGTTGATCTTCATTTTCCTTGTTTGGTTCCATTATTATTGATGTTGATATCCTTGTAAAGGTGGTATTATGAATAAGGTATTGAAGAGCTGTGATTATTCTTGATGGGTCTGATAAAATTATGCAAATACGCATTTTTGTACTCCCAATTACGTTTTAGTTTGAGCAGATGATGTGGGCTTGGCTTGGAAGTCTTGGCAGGAGATCACATACTGGAGTGAGTGAAGTGGTATATTGACTGATGGACGCCATGGATTGCGTGCCTTGTTTTTCCGTGTTGGTAAGGACACATTCGCATTGAATGGAATTCTCAGGCATAACAATCGTCGTTCTAAGTTGTGCAGTTCTCGTAGTTCATCTGGGATTGGTTCGAGGTCAATTGTTCCCTTTAGATTGAAGTGGAATTTTATTTGTAGTATGTGTCGTCGGCTGAACGCAAAATCCAGTAGTGTTTGTCGCTGCTTTGGATGATGAATTTTTCTTGATAAGACAATATCTTGGATCCTTTGGTCAACATGATTGTATGTTCTCTTTTGAAGCGTTGGACTGTTTGTCGATACAAAAGACGATGCATGATACACAAATGTGATTTTTTTTTGGCAGGCTGCATTGAATTTACTTATGGCTTTGTTTTATTTTGTCCAAAGACGAATCTTCTTCTTCTTGTACTTGTCGTTATTCGCCTCTTTTGCGTGGTGAACAGACCTTTGTTTCATTTAATGAACTCATGTGGTTGGCAGAACTGTACTGGTTATGAAGAATGAAATAGGGCTATGGTTTGTGGCAGGTGGAGTTGAAGGATTATTTGCAGAGGTTAAAGTAATGCTGCAAGAGATGTGGGTTGAGGAAAAATACATTCTCCCCTTGGAAGCTGCACGCTGTGAAGAGTGTAGCGGACTCAAGTAATGAGAGCGCATATTACAACATCCAATAATAGGTCTACAGTACTGAGGTTTTAGTTTGAAGGAGTTTTGGAGATGTCTCATTATGTGAGGCCACTTTATAAGATCTGCTAGTGTGAATGCTCTAGTGGTTGCATAGTCAGGATCTAGTACCATTTGCATTGGCTTGGTTGTGAAGACCGCTGCGTGATATGTTGAAGTTGATTCCATTTCTAGTATGCATTACTAAGATGTAGGGGAACCTTGGTGGCAAACTTTCAGTGTGAGATGAGTTTTTAACCAAGTGATCCTGATGTATGAGCTTCTGGCTGTATTTTTTTTATCCAACTTTGACAAACCAAGGCATGAAAACCGGTTAACAGCTTGAGGCCAATTACTGCAGGTGCTTTGCTACCAACAACATTTCCTCATTGTGAGCGTCATTTGTGTTTGGTAGTAAGAGAGCCAGTTGTGATAGCTGCAAGTTTTGTCAAATTCTGGTGTGAGTGGAGCCACCTTGTTGCTCTGTAAGTTCGTGATTCAATATGGCTAAGTGCACCCAGCAGTTTATTTCACTGTATAATTACACCCTTTTCCTTGTCAGTGCTAGAGAGGTGTTCCTGCCGTTTGCTTACATTGACTACATCAATAAGATGATCTAGCTTATGGATTACTCTACCAGGAAGCAAAGAAGTAGCATCGTCTAGTGATGTGTTACCATGACCATGCACCGTTGCGTTGTTACGTTGTGTATTCTGGAAGGATTTGGATTTCAGCAATAATGTCGAAGAGAATGGGTTTCGTACCTGCAAAGTAAAGGATAACAGTTATAAGTTGTGAAGTTAAATAGTTTTCTTGTAGTTGGGATTGAATTAGCGAGTTTAAATGCATGTAGGGAACATATACATATATAATATATATATTATATATATATATATATATATATATAATATATATATATATAGATATATATATATATATATATATATATATATATATATATATATATATAAAGCTGTTTTTAAGTATTTATATAATAACTGATAGTAATTAAGATTTTTGGAGATGCTAAAGGATTGTGGAAGTACGTTTTTCTTGAATCTATTTTGCGGAACTGTAGTGCATACATTTGAATGGTTAATTCCATCCCAACTACAGACCTGACGTTTTTCTGGTTTATGATATAGAATGGACAATCATATAGACTTCTATTATAGTACTGTGTGATTGCCATGAAATGTTTCACCAAGTAAACCTTTACCAGTAAGTAAAGTTTATTAGGAAAAAACATTTATCTGAACTGGCCTTTGAGTGAGTTGATCCAGCCCAGAGGGGTAGGACACACCAACCTAAGAGCAACAGCAAATTCCAAACAGCATCTAACATCTGGAAAAACTAAGTGCTAGTCTTCAAAGACTAATTGTAGGAGGCATTCATAGGATTGAGAATAAAGATTAAGATTATAACCAGTCATGAATATTTAAATCTAAATGTTCGTTATTGGAAATTACACTATTTTGCAGTTGGGGTAATTCCTAACCCTGGCAGATTTTGAAGTCAATGAATTATTTAATATTATCATGTTATTACAAGATGTATAGAATTAAGGCTTAAGAGGAGATTTTGTGATGTACCTGAGACAGACATTGCATATAGGAATTGAAATCTTAAAGTATACTGTTTGCAAATTCCGAATGCCCAAATCGAGAAGGTCATGTCCTCCTTTCTTGATTCAGGTAATATATTTTAACAATACTGATAAACTATTACAGTGGCCTGTGGTTGAAAAAATTATGCAAAGAATAATTGTTGCATGGCCCACCTTTTGCATGTAAATTCCACCAATTGGCCAATTAAAGATAAGGTTGTAATTTGTCGTGTGCTAAAATACATCATTTTCAAACTTGAGCTTAAAGCAATAACAGCACATTTTTTGGAAGAGCACCCTTAATTTCAGGATATTTTGAGATGTTATTATTGATGAGTAACCAATACCTGTGAATGGTAGAACTCAAGACTTGTATGTGTCGCAAAAGATGGAATTTGTAATTGGAATAATATCAAAGATGTTTGATAATAATTCAACGACTGCTGGAAACATTCTTCCATCACGTAATAGACGGGAAATTGCACTATGTACGTGTCTATGCTTATCCATTTGTTGGTTCAAGCAAGTCAAGTTACAGATCATTTTCGTGAGGTGACTATTTCATCATGGACAAACAAATTTCATGTTTCCAACTCTGCCATTAAATTACAATCAGGGAATTATTGCAAGAAATCAAAAATACGAAATCACACTAATTTATGACTTAAATCGAATATACCCTTACTTACTGCCAAATGGTTTCCCGGCTACGACGACGCTAAAAACTTAAGAGTGAAACTTAACGTGAACTTCTTTAAAAACTGGAATGACGCTTTAAAAAAACTGGATTGATGATATTCAAATACGTCTCAACAGAACTGCTACACATGCGGTAATGACGAACACATTCCTTGACCAACTCCGCGTACCCACGCCGATCGATAACGACGCCGTAGATGAATAACTGCTATAGCCGCTGTCACAATTGGTCAAAAAACCCGTCCTAAACAAAAGTTGTCCAATAATACACAACATTACAAACCGCCAGCAGCTACCATCAGACACGGTGTCCCATGGCACGACCACTATAATCAAGGGATAGTAATATTTAAAGAAACTAAATCACTATACCAAAAACTTCTTTATCACAAATCCTTATGTAATATTAGTAAGGGAAAATATTCTATAGCCAATTTCAATCAGAGACCAATTATTAACCCCTTTTCTTTCCCCAATTATCACTCAAATATTGAACACACTACCACATTGCCAAATTCAACCCCCATTTTCTAACATGGAACATTCCGCGCTACCAATCTTGACGATCAGGCAAAGAAAAAACCCATTTCTTGAAACTACTTGCCTCACAAATCGTCCAAAATTCCATCTTTTTCCTTCACAAAAAAAAAAAAAACAAGCCTTTCGGCCTGCAGGAGAAGACTTCAAATAACATATCAAATTTATAGCTCCAAACACTGCTCCCTCTATTATGGCACGCTCCACGTATCAAATCATGGCGAGTTTTCCCGCGCATGCCGAGTTTCACGCGCTGTGTATCGAGTTTTCCTCGCCATATGTATTAGGTCTTTGAAGACTGTTGGTGGATTGGTTGGTCTTCTAAAGCAGACATAGTGGTGCTGTAGAATGGAAGCTACCATATGGATTATTGAAGGTGCCATGACCAGATTTGGATTTGGTATCTTGTAGGTCCACTTGGCCAACATTGTGAAAGAAGAAGAAGACTGTGGTTGGAGGAGTGGATTGTGATGTCGAAAGATGTTAGTAATTGCTTGAAGTACTAGATCATCTCCACAGGGCCTGCTTTAGATTACGAAGATACCTATCCCAGAGTATTGACTGTGCAAATTCTGCATTGGATGGGTGTAGTTGGTCGACTATAATAGCAATATCATTCTTTGCATGGTGTCATGTTGTTAGGTTTACATTAGAACAAATGAATGGCTTATAGTGCTTTATTGGTTTCATATTTCCAGTTTTATTTCGAGAGTTTGCAGCCGAATCAGTATGCGCGTTCAAAAAAGCGGGGGGATGGTGGGAAAGTGGAGCTGAACAATAAATTTCCATCACTTGGTACGCATGAATTAAGAATCCCTCAAATTAGCGGTTATTTCAAGAGCTGAATGTGGATCGGGTGCTGGCATGAAGTCTTAAGGTGCATTGGGTGGAGGCGGCTGCTGTCTTGAAAGTATTGTTGCTGTTGTGCACTTGCTCTTCTACTCGTCTATATGAGAAGCACATGTTGGAGAGATAGGGTTTGATGCAATACGGTACTTATGGATGTAGCGTGGTTTCTGACCAGTCTGGTAGTTAGTCTTTGTTGAACTGTCATCTCAGTTGTGACGATAGGTGTTTAGTTGACTGATTGTACCAGTTTCATCTCTCATAGCATATTTGTTTCTTGTGCTTTGTGATACTCTTGATCTTGTAGTATTTGCGATTGGTTCTCTTCAGCTGACGTCTCTGTCATGGAGGTAGTAGGTTGCCAATGGTTATGATATGGCTTGCCACAGTTGTGGATCTTCATTTTCCCATTGTTGGTCATTCATTCATTGATGTTGATATCCTTGTAAAGGTGGTTATTCTGAATAAGGGTATGGAAGAGACTGTAGTATTCTGATGGTCTATAAAAAATTATGCAAAATACGCATTTTTGTACTCAATTTTACGTTTTAGTTTGAGCAGTATGATGTGGGCTTGGCTTGGAAGTCTTGGCAGGAGATCACATACTGGAGTGAGTGAAGCTGGTATATTGACTGCTGGGCCATGGATAGGTGCTGTTTTCCTTTTGGTAAAGGGGGGTGTGGGGGGACACCATTCGCATGAATGGAATCTCAGGCATAACAATCGTCGTTCTAAGTTGTGCAGTTCTCGTAGTTTCATCTGGGATTGGTCGAGGTCAATTGGTCCCTTTAGATTGAAGTGGAATTTTATTTTGTAGTATGTGTCGTCGGCATGTACGACCAAATCCAGTGTGTTTGTCGGGCCCTTTTGGATGATGAATTTTTCTTGATAAGACAATATCTTGGATCCTTTGGGTCAACATGATTGTATGGTTCTCTTTAGAAGCGTTGGACTGTTTGTCGATACAAAAGTCGATGGCATGATACACAAATGTGGATTTTTTTTGGGCAGCTGCATGACATTTAACTTAGGCTTTTTTTTTTTGTCCAAAGGACGAAGCTTTTTCTTCTGTTACTGTGGTTCGTTTATTAGCATCCTTTTGCGTGGTGAACAGACCGTTGTTTTCATTATAATGAACTCATGTGGTTGGCAGAACTGTACTGGTTATGAAGATGAAATATGACTAGGTTTGTGAAGGTGGAGTTGATAGGATTATTGCAGAGGTTAAGGAAGATGCAAGAATGTGGGTTGAGGAAAATACTTCTACTGTAAGCTGCACGCTGTGAAGAGTGTAGTGCATCAAGTAATGAGAGGCGCATATTACAAAACACCACAGATAGGTCTACAGTACTGCGGTTTTCTTTGAAGGAGTTGTTGGAGATGTTCTCATTCTGTTGAGGCACTTTATAAGTTCTGCTAGTTGAATGCTCTAAGTGAGTTGCATAGTTCAGGATCTTAGTACCATTTTGCATTGGCTTGTTGGTTGAAGACCCGCTGCTTGATATGTTGAGTTGATTACATTTTAGTATGGCATTATAAGATGTAGGGGAACCTTGGTGGCAAACGTCAGGTGAGATGAGTTTTAACCCAAGTGATCATGGTGTATGAGCTTATGGCTGTATTTTTTTGTATCCAATTTGACAACCAAGGCAATGAAACGGTTACAGATTGTAGGCCTATATTATGCAGGTTCTTTCTACAACCATTTCCTCCATTGTGAGCGGCATTGGGTTTGGTAGAAGAGAGGCCCAGTTGTGATGCTGCAAGTTTTGTCAAATTCTGTGTGAGTGGAGCACCTTGTTGCTTCTGTAATTTATGATTCATATTATTGCTAATTGCACCAGCAGTTTATTTTCAATGTATTTAAAACTTATCCTGGTTGTGCTAGTAGAGGTGTTCCTGCCGTTTGCTTACATTGCAGAATCAATCAAGCGATGATTAGCTTATGGATTACTCTACAGGAAGCAAAGAAGTAGATCGCCTCTAGTGATGTGTTACCATGACCATGCAACGTGCGTTGTTACGTTGTGTATCTGACAGTATTGGATTTCAGGAAAGAATGTCGAGAGAATGGGTTGTACCTTGCAAGTACAAGGAAACAGTTATAACGTTTTGAAGTAAATAGTGGTCTTGTAGTTGGGATTGAATTAGCCGAGTTAAATGCATGTAGGGAACCTATATTATATAATATAATATCATGACATAATCTTATTAAAAACAAAATAACAAATCAAATAATATTATATATTACTTATATATATCTATATAATATATATATAGTATTATATATTTAACATCTTGGAAACCAAAGCTAGTTCTAGGATTAGTACATCATAGCTTACTGACAGCTTATTGCCAAAACATCCACCGATGGTGGCAATCATCAGACTATTGGTACTATACAAAAATTCAATAGCACTAGGAGGCATACTGATTCAAAATAATACAGAGATCGAAAAAAAATCAATGGTCTTTGAGTTGCTTTGAAGAGCTTTTCTAGGGTGTTGCCCAAATTTGCTTAGTTTTGGACTGTTTTGTTGTCTACAGTTTGAATATAAGTTCAGGCGTTGTAAGGTGTACAGGTTTGGGGCCATCATAATATGAATTTTTCCGCCAAGACATAAATTGCAGAGTTTGGTGGCCGGATTGTATGGTGCCGCTCTTTGAATGATACACCCCCATTTATATTAAAAGTTGTGTTTTCTTTTTGAGGTTCCATATATATTTTGAAGTTCTGATTGCATGATTTAGATTCTGTTGATGATGGGAGTATGGTTCTTAGTTTTCTTTGAAAGTTTAGAGGTGAGTCCAAGTCTTATTGGGGGGCATTTAGGGGGGACGGTCGCTTGTATACGTGTTTCCTTGCTAAGCATTGACGTTCTAGTGGGCAATTGGCTCTTGTTTTTTTGGGCAGCTGTAAGTACGGTCCTCGGTATTGGCATTGTGCAAATTTAGATGCGTTTGTTATGGGAGATGATTATGTTGGATATATTTTCATGCAGGAATAGCTCAGTTTTACAGTGTTCGGTGAAAGATTTGTTCAATGGGGGATTTTTTCGGAAAATGACGGTCTAAGAGTTTAAAAAATTCTTGCCGAACATTTGTGTGTGACGTCCTTGAATATGTGGATTACAACCCACAGAATATGCGGTTTCGTGTGTTTTTGCTAGTGTTTGTGCTTTTTCTTATTATTTACATTATGTGGAAATCCAGACTCTGATAATGCTTTTTCATATTGGTTGGGAGCATTTGGTGAATGTTTCATTTGAATCTGAAAGTGTGGAAATGCGCTTCATAGTGAGTAGGCCTTTCTCTGATTATTGGGGGTGGGTGGTAGATTCAACATTTATTAGATGGTGTGTCAGGGTTTTCTGTATGGTGTATGTGTTTTGGTGCGATCAAATGTGATGTCGAGGAAGGGACTAAGTTTAAGTTAGGATAATGTCGCAGTAATTTATTTAGTTGAGTCTTGGAGAAAAATTGTGCACAAACGTTTGGATGCGTTCTTTTTCAGAGGGGTAGCACCCAGTATCACCCGCCAGTCGTCGTCTCTCTAGAGGCCGACGTCTTTTTTGTTCCAGTAGGTTGGATATGTGTTTAAAAATGTACAGGCATACAAGTTCACACACTTCGGCCCCATCCATAGGCTTCCCATCGGTACATCGAAAGGGTTGCTACCAGTTGTTTTTCTTGTTTTTGTTTGATCCACGTTTTTGCCTTCTGCAAAGAGCGAGAGTCCGGGAGTGCAAAATGAGCTCGTCTTGGTTGGAAATAGTGGTAAATTCTCTGGCAAGTTTTTTGCTTATGTTAGAAGTTCTTGGTTATGGAGGGATAATATTCAAACTATGTTCAAAATATATAAAAGCGACAAATTTGGTTTATCTTTGATTGCTTTGAACCAATTAATGGCGTCGTTGTCGACTTCATGATGACACGTGGTGCTGTTTCACATTATGGATTGATATTTCTAGCTTTGTTCACTGATCAAGCTATTCTGTTTTTGCAGGACATTTTTATCAGTCTGCATGTGGGATTGTTGGCGAAGTTTTCTTGTGATCTTCAGAGAAAAAGGCCTCCTTTGTGGCCATGTCATTCAGTTTTATATAGAGTTCTAGATTCATAGCAATTTCTTAGCTTCTTTGTTGCGTTGTCATAGGTATTTTTTTGGTGCTTTTTTGTAAGTTTAGTGATAGATGTAGTCAAAAACTTACTGTATTGGTCCTTGGTTTATTAGGTAGAAGTTCCGTGATTGTCTGCGGGCCACGTATATGTCACGGCTGTTTGATGTTCCTTATATTCTGTTGGAGGGGTTTGTTTGGAAGGCGGATTTGTCAGGTTTTGTCTTGATTTTGGAGATCATGTCATAAATATGACATATATATATATTTAAAGCTGTTTTTTAAGTGATGTTAATATAATAATGATAGATATTGAAGATTTTTGAGTGCTAAAGGATTGTGGAAGTTACGTTTTTCTGAATTATTTTGCGGAAAACTGTAGTGATACATTGAATGGTTAATTCCATCCCAACTACAGACCTGACGTTTTTCTGGTTTATGATATAGAATGGACAATCATATAGACTTCTATTATAGTACTGTGTGATTGCCATGAAAATGTTTCACCAAAAGTAACCCTTTACCATACGTAAAGTTTATTAGGGAAAACATTATCTTTAATTGCCTTTTGAGTTGAGTTGAATTCAGCCCAGAGGGGTAGGACAAACAACCTAAGACAACAGCAAATTCCCCAAACAGCAGTGCAACATCGTAAAAACTTAAGTGCGCCTTTTTCAAAGACTTAATTGTAGAGGGCATTCATATGCATTGTTGGAATACAGATTACAGTTATACTATCATGAATATTTTAAATCTAAATGTTCGTTTATTGGAACTTTACACGATTTTGCAGTTGGGGTAATTCCTAACCCCGGGTCCAGAATTTTGAAGTCAATAATTTATTTTAAATAATTACATGTTATTACAAAGATGTGATAGAATTAAGGCTTAGAGGAGATTTGTGATGTACCTGAGACAGACATTGCATATAGGAAATTTGAAATCTGTACGTATCTGTTTGCAATCTCGAATGCCCAAATGAGGCCAGGTCGCTTCTCACTTTCTTGATTCAGGTAAGATATTTGAACAATACTGATAACACTAACCAATTTCCTTTTTGGTTGAAAAATTAATGCAAAGATCAATTGTTTTTCCTGGCTTCCCCTTTTGCATGTAAATCCACCAATTGGCCAATAAGATAAGGTTGTATTTGTCCGTGTGCTAAAAATAATCATTTTCAAACTGAGCTTCCGCAATACAGCACATTTTTTGGAAGAGCCCCCGAATTTTCAGGATATTTTTTGAGATGGTTAGTATGTGATGATTAACCAATACCTGTGAGTTAAGAACTCAACTTGTATTGTCGCAAAAGATGGAATTTGTAATTGGAATAATATCAAAGACGTTTTGATAATTCAACTACTGCTGGAAACAATTTTTCCCTCTTCCATCATGTATAGACGGAATTGCACTATGTACTGTCTCTTCTAGCCATTGTTGGTGCAGCAAGCAAGGGACAGATCAATTTTCGTGAGGTGGACCTATTTCATCATGGACAAACAAATTTCAATGTTTCCACTCTGCCCATTAAAGTACAATCAGTGAATTTATGCAAGAAATCAAAAATCGAATCACCACTAATTTATGACTTAAATCGAATATACCCTTACTTACTGCCAAATGGTATCCGTCTACGAGACGCTAAAACTTAAGATTGAAACTTCAACGTGAACTTCTTTAAAAACTGAATGAACGCTTTAAAAAATCTGGATTGATGATATTCAAATACGTCTCAACAGAACGCTACACATGAGTAATGACGAACACATTCCTTGACCAACTCCGCGTACCCACGCCGATCGATAACGACGCCGTAGATGAGAAGAACTGCGATAGCCGCTGTCACAATTGGTCAAAAAACCTTCCTAAAAAAGTTGTCCAATAATACACAACA
>JAMKCH010049173.1:0-10755 GCA_023653785.1 Ophioderma brevispina | reverse complement strand
GTTTCTTTTTTCTATTGATCAGTTGCTTAAACAGTTCGACCAGGAAAACTTGAGCGCAAAAATTGAACTGAAAGCTATGCCAGTAGACATAAACTTTTGTGGGTCTACAAGTACTTACTACATAATTTAGCACTGACTATCCTACCCATTCGCCAGGGGAAAAACAGTTTGTTCCTCACTTACGTAAGCCCACCAAAGATCAACTGACACCTGGATTAAGACGGTATGGCAACTGCTGTGATAACACACGAGAATTTAAAGCCCACTCTACCAGAAGTGCCTCAGTGTCCAAAGCAGCTTGGCTCCCGTGCCGGTCGCAGACCTTTGGCTACAGCCGGATGGAGCACGGAAGAACAGTTGCAGTTTATTATTAGAAAGCCATTATGTACGCAACAAAATACCTATGCTAACGCAGTTCTTTGGGGAAAACATGAAGTCACTGCTAAATTTGAAGTAAACATGACTCCAAAAATGTGAATACATTATGCATGTACATGAACTAGCTCCATGTGGCAATACTTTTGCCAAAACTTGAGCAAAAAGTGATTATTTGTCTGTTAAGGTTTCCAAGAATTTACATTGGATAAAACTGATATATGTAACTTCAAGCAAATGCAATGAAGTATTTTTTTGGTCTCAACTTTTACAACCAATTATTTTACAAAGACTTCAGGAATATATTTTAGTGCTTGGTAATTTATTTAACTACAAACACTATAAACTTGACAGTGTGTGTAGGTTTCTAAGATTCCCAAAAGTCAGGGAATAGAACTTGACATGAGAGTTTAAAGAACATAACAAATGCCACATGACATGTTACTAATACAGTCCTCAGCTGATCAACACATTATAACTGGATGTGCGTTGGTTTTCTCAGTTATTTGTGTATGAGACAGAAGTGCTTTAAAATGTTATCATCGAACGTATTACGAGATAAAATGAAGATGATTAAACGAGAACATTACCTGTTTGAAGTATTAATCTTGATTTTCATGAGTAATGGTGATGATAGGTAACGTGCCCATCCCTCACCTCCCGCCAGTCTCAGATGGACAGGTTTATTCTCTGTAAAATTTGAAGGGCACAATGAATTCCTTTCTTTGCTTTTTTAATTCTGTCCTCATAATTTAAATGCTGACTACCCTTGCCCGACGGATCTCACTTTACCTCTCCCCTCACACATTACTCATAAAATCAGATTAACTAATAGGTAAGTTCTCGTTTAATCTCTTCAGTTTTTGGTATAAATATTAATTACAAAATAAATATACAATCTAGGAATATTACCAGTCCCATGTGTATTTGGACTTTTTCAGGGTCTTGGCAGCAACTTCACTTTTCCAATATTTAGTATTTTTTGTTGTTTATCATTGCTGTATTCCATTACTTTACAATGACATGATCTATGAGCTTCATTTATGTACATTGTACATCGTATTTGATGGTTTGGGATTTAGTATATTGCCGATTTAGAAATGTGTTCCAATATTACAATTTAAATTTGAAAACATTGTTTTGCCATTGATTCTTCTACAAATCAGTGTATAAAAGTGATGCGAATATCTGTTAGGAACATAATATCATTTTTAATTTTTTTTCAAAGCTGAAAGCCTTCTGTATTTAGACGCTTTGAACGTAAAACGAACGTTATAAATTCAAAATGGCCGATCGTATCGACTGTCGGTTGAATATACATTGAATGTGTAAGTAAACATGGAGCCAAAATGCTCTAAACACCATAGGCTAGGACTGTCTACTCATCAGACCCTTGCCGATGCTTAGCCATTATTTGTCCTTGTTTCGTCGAGTCAATTCACAGCGCACAAAATCCTCAACAAATCTTAGTTGCGTTTGGAGGGAAAACAAACTTCCATTAATTACGGGAGGCTTTAGTTTTGGCAGCCTTAGGTCATTACATTGGATTTTTTTCGGTTTGTACGTGGAAATGCACATGTTATTTCCTAACATCGGTTGTCATTCCAATCTCCTGCTATCAACTTCAGGTGAAACATGATGCATTTTTTGGTCCAGTTTACATGACGGGATTGGCGGCACAGCATATGGGAATCATCAGCTCAAAAGTACTACTGTTGCCCATAGTTGGAGTTGGACGAGTTGTTTGAATTGCTGGCTATTGAATAAAGATTTCAACAGTACATTGTTGTGGTTTTGATTTATTACCATTCTTAAAATTGAGTTGCAAGTACCAATATTAAAAAAAAAAAAATCTCCGACTAACCGACCCTACTTTGCGGGAGCCTTTATTGTACAACAAACATTTTTTTTTGGCCTTATCAAGGAAAACAAGGAGTAGCACTGGAAAGTTAAAAAATTGATTCTTTAACATAGGCACAAGTATGACTATTGACTGGTATCTGATTAATATCAGAATAGTCCAAATCATCAGAACCAGCACAAATTGGATGTTTGGGCATGCTAATTCTCTACACATGTGAAGCTTCTTGCAATTTAATTGGTTGTTACAGCCTGTGTTTCTATGGGACAGTAGGTACACGGCTTGTGCGTACTTCGTAATGATGATAAAATAGGTTTTTGCCTCATATTATAAATATGTTTAACCCTTGTCTACGGGGGAAGGGGGGGGTGATTACCATCTCCCCCTTCAGGTTTTTTCTCTGCCTTGCTAAAAAAAACGTTTTTGATACCAAATATTACTCTAATTGTCATTTGATATTTTCCACTCCTTTTAATGCAAAAACAAATATCCACTGGGGTTATAGGTAAGCTACAGGGTGATCCCAAGTGATTTGGGGGTGGCAACTACCCCATCTTCAGGAGAGAACATACGACACAGGAATATCACAGACACTTGATTTTGATACCATTAGATAGCTATGGTCATCAAAATGAGTACCAACATGCCTAGAATTATGTCAGAATGATTTCATAAAGTTTGCATGTCAGCAAAACTGTAAATTTCCATATTACACAGTGTAGAATAGGGGGGAAATTCCATTTTTACCAAAAAAGTTAAGAATATCCAATTGTTATGCATTTTTTGTGTCGTCTGCAAGAATTGCAGAATGCAAATAGGGATTACTCTGGTTGTATGTCTGTGTGTGTGTGTGTGTGTCTGTGGTCAAAATGTTAACCCTTAATATATTGCATGCCGTATGAGTTCCGTAAGGGCTACAATGATTTAACTTGGTGGAAAGGTGGGGGTGGGGTGGGGTGACATGTTGGTGACCTCATGTGATCTTGGTGACCTCATGTGACCTTTGGCCGGTCCAAATGTTAACCCTTAATATATTGCATGGCGTGTGAGTTCCGTAAGGGCTACGATGATGTAACTTGGTGGAAAGGAGGGGCGGGGTGGGGTGGGGTGACATGTTGCTGACCTCATGTGACCTTCATGACCTCATGTGACCTTTGGCTCCATTCACAAACCTTGACGGCAGACGACACTCATGGTCTGGGGGCCGTGATGTATTTTTGGATCTACTTGATGGAAAATGACTAGTTTTATATACTCAGAGCATTTTAGTGCTATAATAATGTGTTTGAGTCAGTAAATTGCAAAATATAAATTTCCACCCATATCCATTTTTTTATACTTTCAACTTGTTGGTACTTATTTTAATACCAATGGAAAGAGGAAACTCTAAGCTATCCTGTGGTACCAAATTTATAGGAATTGGATGTTCAGTAACATAAAATCACAGGGGCCACCCCCGCCCCCTTCAGGAGTTTTGTCACAAAAAATGGCTCGGGTAGACAAGGCTTAATATTAAGAATAAAGATATTATTTTTAGCATTTGTCGTATAATATAAACACAGGCGATAGCATTATTTTTTGCATAGAACAACTCGGCCGAAAATAATATGCTATCTGAAATAGAATTCTGAAAAAGCCGTTCAAGAAAAGAGTACACAAGATAATCCTTTTTGTCAGTTACCAAGTTAATGTTGACCATGTTGATCCAGTCAGGCTCGTTCATGATTCCAGCATTATTTACAACTATATCAAGTCCACCAAAATGCTGCTTTGTTTTCTGGAAAGCATCTGTGCCGGGAGAAAAATAAGAAAGACAGTAGGTTGTAGTGATATGAAAATTGGGAGCAGTGAGGCATCAGATCTTGATTCTGAATTTTGATGTCCTAGTTTCTTCAATCCTTAAGAGACCCTGGCACATTTTGAAAATGATGGTTGTAAAGCCCCTTTTTATATACAGTAGCCGCTCATTACATGATTAAGCCCAAATAGTGCCCTTATGAGGTCAACCAGAATGATTTTTTTAATCAGGCAACGATTGAAATGGTGTTTAAACACAAGAAAACACACGCCTGGAGTTGATTCCCACTGTGGCATCCACCCCGTTTGACAGGTCTGTGAACCTTTTTGGGTTTAATATCAATGATTTGAGTCTGATGTTCATTAACAGATATAATGCTTGAAAAATGACGTAATTTGGTGAAGAATGAGGTATATCTGAAAGATTTTCACGGCTGATCCAGAAATATTTGTCACATATTCAGATTAAATAATGAACTAAACCCAGCTTAACTGGTGTAAATCCCATTAGAATTGGAAAAAATGGATCGCGCCCTAAAATCTTTTCCACAATATCTCCAACCAAAAATCATTTCGTCACCAAATTCCTTCATTTTTTCATATAGAAAGTCAAAATATGCAGATCATGAAAACACTAAACGCATCACAGTTGAGTAAACAGGTCACGGTCAAATTTTGTGTTTTTTTTTTCATGCACAAGTTTTTTTGATTCACTATGTATGAGTTGAATGTAGTTTATAGGCTTTGTTCTGTATAGACTTGATTGATTTCTTTCACCCAGATCTTACACCAAGTACACACCGACTTTGAAATTTCAAACAACTTGGGTCTCAAAGCCCATTTGAATAATTGAGGAAAAAATCATGAATAATAATAGTGCTCTTCATTCAAAAAAGGATTAGTATAAATATGACCCAGTTAATCAGCATTAATTAGCAGTTGATTGGGCACAATAGTAGACAGTAATTTAAGTGTTTGGGGTCGCCCCCATGGTTATCATTTAGAGGTTAATGGCTGAATATTTTTTAGCTTCGAGTGAATTGGCAAAAGTAAATGCACGCACGCTCAGTTTGACGAAGAATAATGGCACAAGCCCCGCAGGGGCGCATGCCATTATGAGTCTCGTCAAACCGATGCAAGTGCATTGATTTTGCCAATGCACGAGAAACTAAAATATATAGACGTTAACCTAATTCATAAACGTTATTACAGCAAATATTTTTACAAACAAAATCTGAATATGCAATGAAATCCAATGCAGTAATGTTTCTAACAAAAAATGCATACACTCGACCATAAAATGATTCAATCCAACATCGCGCGTAAAGGTTCTAAGCACACTGCGTATATGCTCATTAACATACGCACTGTGCAATGACAAATATCAATGCATGTTTTTTGCAAAATCACATTTCTTCTCTTATAATAAACGTTTATGGATTAGAAATAAGGTCTTGGGCAAAAATATTGTGAAACCTTGCCTTGAATCATTATGAACACAATATTACCTTTCAGCTGATTGCTACAAGAAACATCACACTGCAAAAAGACAACTTTGTTTACTCCATACTTCTCTTTAAATTCTTGTTCTGTAGCTCGACCTTTCTCGGGGTGTATATCTACCAGGCCCACACCCTGTGAGGATTGATGTTATAAATAATATAAGAAATACATTAAGAGTTAATTTGAAAAGAGTTCAATGGCCCCTCCCCTACAAATTCTGCAGCCTTGAGGGAAAAAACCATGGGAAAAGGTTGCAGAATTCGTAGGGAGGGGGACAAATCAGTTCCAAAGTAAATCTGCTGAGCATGATCTCTCACATTTAAGGTTCTCTACTACCCATGACACTTCTTTGATCATGATTTTGAAGAAACCAGCATCTGAATGACGCTCGGTTTGTCGGCCCCAGAAAAAAGTTAAGGAATTCCACCGAAATGTTGCCTCATGGCAGAGTTCTGTTTACTTTTGTTTATGTTCTTTTTTTGCCATAATAAATGAGTACTTTCAAACCATCTGCCAGAAAATGCTTCTCTTCTGAGTTGTACATCTCCGTACACACCTTTCCACAAATGAACTCCATCAGCTGCATGGTACATATTTGTGATGCGATCTGAGAACACCCGCCACATGGTGCAAAATTTATATTTTGAGTTTTTGACTATCATTGCAAAGTTTGAAATATGAAAGTTTCCATCACTTGTTACAACTTCTTTCTTCTATGATACACATATCAAAAGGTATGCCTTATACCTCTGAAGACAAAATAAAGTAAACATAACGGATTTAAAAAGGTATTTTCTTTATTTTTTCAACTGTCCTGTGCGACATGCGACGGTTTTCCCAGATCACTCACATTTTGAGGGTGTTTCCGTAACCCGCAGGCTTACCTGACCAGGTTTATATGAACTCAACAACCTTGACAAGAATAAACATCTGTAATTTTGAATCGGTGTTGAAATTCACAGTGTTTCCGAAACCTTGTCAGGTAGCAGAACACCGCTATTTGAATGTACATTCTATCTAACATGAAATGAAGCAAGGGGTCATGCATGTTAGGGCAACTACTATCAACATGTTCATATTAAAGGTGACAGGAGGAGATTATTTTTAGGATTCAAATTTCTATCAATTGCACTTGAATCGGATGTAGACCACCTACCGAGAACATTTCAAAGGTTTAATTTGGGTGACAAACAAGCACGAAAGGAAACCTCAAACCTTGTTTGAACTGGCCTGACTATCTAAATTGCCGTCCATAGAACAACCGTGATTGGACTTTCTGTCGTGCACGACAGAAACTACTAAATGCATCATCTTATTACATCAAGACTGCGTATTTGGCTTATTCACTTCAGGTGTGTTTCTAATACATTGGAAAGCATTGCCAAATATGAAAAAAAAACCGGGTTCGAATGAAATTGGGGGCGTTTCTTTCTGGAATCTACTCATGGCCTCTTAACACCATTGAAGTCTACCGGCCAATTTATTGTTATCCATTAGGTTATAAGATGTATTTAGCCAATCAGTGACAGATAAGAATGCCTGAAAAAAGGTCTACCGGCGGATTTGATTGGTTTTATTCATGGGTAAAAAGAATTTGATGCATTTATCCAATCAGAGACATGGTAAGAACATGCCTGAAGTCTACCGCGATGTCCTTTGGTTATGCCTTGGGTTAATATGATGTATTTATCCAATAAGAGACAAGGTCAGAAATGCCTGAGGTATACCGGCCGTTTCATTGTAGTCATTGGGTTAATGTGATTTATCCAATCAGAGCATGGTAACGAAATGCCTGACGGCTACGGACGATGTTATTGGTTATTCAATGGGTTCTTTGATGTATTTACCCAATCAGAGGACATGGTACAAAAGGGCATGAAGGTTACCGGGCCGATTTCTTGGTTATTCATTTGGTTATATGATGTATTTATCCAATCAGAGACATGGTAAGAAATGCCGAAGGTCTACCGGCCGACTTTATTGGTTATCATGGGTTATATGAGTATTTATCAATCAGAGACATGGTAAGAAATGCCTGAAGGTCTACCGGCCGATTTCATGGTTATTTATTGGGTTATTTGATGTTTATCCAATCAGTGACATGGTAAGAAGAGCTCAATTGTTTATATAGAAGGTCTATTTTGATTGGTTACTCAGAGGTATACATGTAATGAGCAATCAGAGATACAGTAAAAAGGTAGTAGACCTCACGGGAGGTTAAAAGGGGATTTCCCGATTTAGATATGACGTTTTCATCTTGTTAGATTGGCCTTCACTCCAAACCCCATCTGTAAAGTTCGCGCCGCATATTCAATCCGATTTGATGCGCGAGCTAACAACGTGATTTTGTAAGCCCACATAGAGTACTGTGTGAAATTAATATTGGTCGACCAAAATGGGGCACATGTAGCTCATAACTTCCAAACCAAACATCCTTTGCTCTAAGATTTCACGATAATGCTACCAAAATGTTTGAACCCCACTTCGTAAAAAGTTGGGGCTTCTGGGGACGAGGCTATTAGCGATCGGGCCAATGGACCTTTAACGACCTACCACTAGGCGGCTTAGTGTAAAACGCAAAGCAAAAAGCGCAAAAGCGTTAGTGGATTCAGCAGCCTCAATGGAATAAACATGCAGTTATTTCCGTTGGGCTGGCCAAATTTCACTAGTTGCTTCCGCTTTTGCATTTTACACTAAGCCACCCCCCCATGCTAGTGAGGGCTACGACTTAGCTGGCTTTCTTCAGCAATCTTCGGCGTTAGGCTTTGCCGGTCCCTCGGCAGCACCCGTAATTAACGTGACTTTACTGGCAATATTCATGACAAACACTGGTGGTCATTTGTACATCCCAATAGGCCTATATCTACAAACTATGTATGTACATATGTCAGTTCTTAGGAATGCTGGTTTTTTATCAGTGAGGCATAGCATTTAACAGACTATGAGCTTTGTGTTAAAAATGTGAGGGTAATTAAATTTTATTGCTTGTTTTTGGCGATCTTTAAAAGCAGAAAAGAGAGTCCCCAGGCGGGTGGCACTGTGTACAGGTGCCCATAGACGATTTCGATATCGATGGGGATAGGGCCACCAGTTTAAAAAGCTCCTATTCTTAATAATTATCAACATGACATAATATTTTATGAGCTACATATGGACCGGGGATGACATAGCGTAATGGTGCATGGACGACTGGCGGCGAACAATAAGCTGCAGATTCCATGCAGTATGCCCCATTCTCTTGATAGTGTCCTATCCCGATTTATTAGGATCCCTGGTATAATGCCACATTTTTTAAAAAGTGCTCCCAATTTTCTCCAATTGAGGTCTTTGATAGTTAAATTGGTACTGGCTTTCCAAGATATATCTGGATGGTAAGCTCAAATTTCTACTGTCAAAAAGGACTTTGTAATTGAATCGGTCGGACCCTGATGGAATGGATGGTTGCTAGAACCATCCCTCCAATATAAAATAAAACTCCTTGTTCATGTGTAAGCTCATTTCATTAGCTGTTTTCAAGTCAATTAGCAGGGGCGGATTTAGATGGGGGCGCACCCTCGTTTTTTGCCGAGCAAGGCACCGAGCACTGCATATAGGGCGTTAAGGCGCCTGTAATTGAGAAAAATGACCTTTTTGCCGCACAGGGTCGCCGTGCACCTGTAGATTTCTAAGAATGATGGTACAAGGCGTCGGGCGCCGTGTAAATCAAGAAGAATGCCTTTTTGTGGGCAGCCCAGACCGCAGCAATATGTTACTTATTTGTTGTGCTGTTTAATGCTTGACAAAGAATTGTGCCCCCCCTTCAGAAATTCGAACTGACTGAAAAAAATGGGTCTACCCAACGAGCGCAGCGAGCTGGAAAATTTGGCGCCCCCTCTATTGAGAATTCCTGGATCCACCTGTGGTTAGGGTCATTTTTATTATTATCCTCCTGGCGCTTTAGCAGTAGGGGGATTTTGTCATGCCAAAATCTGTTTTATGTGTAAAATGTATCTCTATTCTTCCAATGGCGTAGAATATCATTTGAGAGCAAATTGAAGAAATTTCATATTTTGTGAAAATGTGCCAATGCCGCTTTAATAGCCAAAACAAATCGGCCCACTAATTATTCTAATAGCCCACTTCAGTAATAAATTATTGGATCTCCTCTGGTACCCATTCATAAAGTTAGCTGGTTTCACACTTCCCTATTTCTTGCTTCCTAATAGCTTTGTTCTATGAACCCGTTTGGCTTCCATTTTCCTTGTAGTTGGTGGCGAACAGTAGGCCTACTTACTTTTTCCAAAAGCACACATATCTGTACTTTATGGTGGCAGAACGTACGGTATGGAGTAGTAACAACAATCCTTATTTTAGGGACATGGCCAACTTTGTGTACAGATACTGCATACATGTTCAGTACAGTTTCTGTGTTTTAGGTGTTGCTGCACCTGCAGCAAATATGCTGGTTCTCTTTGGTTTGTTTTTAAAATTAATTTTTTATAGAAACAATTTCAATCTACTTGATAGAATTTTCCTTAATTCACATATGGTATTTTCAACGGTACTGATCAAGAATCTGAAATTAAAGAGGGTCACTGACTTTGTTTTTGAGCTATAACCGAATAAAAAAAAGGTTATGTTGTCACTTCTTAAATCATGCAAATCTATGAAAAAGTCAAAATTTGATATTTAGATCGCCTATAAAATTAAAACTACTCAAGAATTTTTTAATTTCTAAATATGTTGAGGTCCCGATATCATTCTTCAAAAGTGTGAACAAAAAAATGGGGGTCTCCAACTTTTTCCATTAAATGCCTAAAGCAACCCAAATTTGAGTACTTTTAACAATTTGGGCACTTCGTTGGGCCGCAAGAGATGTTTGCCGCGCATTCTGTACACAGCAAAGCAGTGAAGCAGTGTGTAGAGGGTGCGAGACTGAACACGGGCATAGAGGATGCGTGATCAGCATGATTTGTGTCTGTTTTAATTTTTTGCGAGAATAAACACAAAAAAAATGCACAGAGATCCACTGTATCTGCATACACTATGTACTTCAACAGGTCCATGTTAAAGGTCTACCACAGAGGGTGTTTTGAATCAATCCCATAATGCATTGCAATATGCCTTTACTGAAACTATACTAAATGCATATCAGTACTTATAGGGATAAAAGTGTTAAAGTTTAAAAACCACAAGACATTTCATGATCATGTTAAAAAATCCTAGTACTAGCATTGTGG
>JAMKCH010049172.1:0-10951 GCA_023653785.1 Ophioderma brevispina | reverse complement strand
CGCCATGTTCAGCTTATACGAGATGTTACAAGCTCAAAATGTGCTCGCCATTTTCGTAAGGGGAAGATATAAAATCTTCAATGTTAAAAAATGCTAGGAAAGAAGCAGGACTTGGCATAGAACGAGACAGTACACCACAATGATACTGAGGCTTTGAATGCAACTCTGTCTTAAAGAAATAACCCAAGGAGAAAAACATACGTGCGAAGACATGTGTGAGATACTGGAGAACTTTGTTAACTCAAAATACAGAGAATTGTTATTTGCAATTCATGGAACAGAGAACAGAAGACTTGCTGACAGATTTTACATGGTGCAAAGCAATAATCTGCAGTGCGCAGCTACTAACAGAACGAGAAAGGCGGGAATGGGGCACACGGGGGAACACCTTAGTTCACTTAGTAGTTTTATATTGAAGCAAGGACGCAAAGTCAATAGATTTGAAAGAGATGTGGTATTGGTGTTTAGTTCAAAGAACTTCGGTGTATGGACAAGCCTGGACTATTTTCTTAGCACAGAGGGGGCTATAGTTCCTGTTCCCCAACTACAAGAATGCATATATTGTTTTCTCGTGTGGATGGAGGAGCTTTGGGGGTTTCAAAGAACTCAAACAATGATGTTGGGAATGTGAACAAAAATGTAACAATTCATATTCTATGATAAGCTGACCTTTGAACATACCCTATTAGTAGCTGACTCATTGTGTAAAGTGTTTTTTGGACCGATATTGTTGTTCTGTAGGGACTTTGTCAACGTCAAAGAAATGGTCATTGAACGCCTTGATCAACAAACTTATTCATAATGAGTGCGATGGATGGAGCCAGACAGAAGGGAAGTGAAAGAAAGAGGAGGCAAGTTCAAAACCACCTTGTCCAACCTGTTAGACATGTTGTTCCCATCCTTCAGTCAACAGTCTCATCAAATGGCACAACATTCAAACCGCAAAAGACAAAATATACTGGCCTCATCAACAGAACAGCCATTTCTGTCTGCATTAAGTCTGCCCTTGTTCGTGTAGTTATGGTTGAGAGAAGTACAGCAAAAATGATAAAACACACATGATCTGATTTCGAGACGATTCGGATATGCGAGTATTGAGGAATTAGTGACTGGGTGAAATTAAGAGATCTACTCGGTTGGAAAAACATTACTACCATCTCGCTAGAATTGTGTCAGGCGGCGCTATCCACATACAAAAATCAAAGATATTCCTTGTTCTAATGAAATGGTTCTCAGCTTAAAGAACAACACCGGAAGAAAATGTGTGAGTTTGGAATAGATGATTCAGTAAACACAACAATTAAGCAGACAACAAAAAGGCGTTTTTAACAAAAGAAAACCAGGCCGTAATGACATGTTCCTAATGTTGGACCGGTCTGTAACCTTTGTGGTTTCACATTATCAGTAAGTACGAGTCTTGCTATCATGAATATACCATTTGTTGGTTAGTTACCTGGATTGTCTTTAACTCTTATTACCCTCCTCTCTCAGTTATTGATTATGCTATGTTTAGTGATAAAAAAATGTATCTGTTCTTCTTCCAATGGGCCTAGACTATCATTGAGTGCAAATTGCAGAAATTTCATAATTGTGACAAAATGTGCCAGTGCCGCTTTAATGACTGCTTTTACTGTATCTCTTTCAGATGGGAACAATTTCAATCAATTAAAAAGGATGTGAAGTTTACAATAGAATGTACCCAACGAGTCCCCAGTCCACTGAAATACAATTCTTGGAAAAATTGTTGAACACTTGTGTAGGGTTTTGCAAAAATTCCCCATTCTGCCCCAAAACAATGTGGTTCATGGTCATGTCAGCACAGCCTTGGCAACACCCAACATTGAGGATGGGTGGGGAAGGAAAGGTTAGAATGGAAGGTTCCGGCTTGCAATTGAAAGATTTTGGGTTCGGGGACCACAATGGTCCACGGCAAGCATTTACTCCCATTCGTGTTAGGTGTTCCAACTAATTTTTTCAGATGGTAGTTGGAGATGAAACTGGTGCTATAAAAAGCTATTGTTTTACAACCAAAAACCTAACACCGAAAATGAAAGGCACGATTTCTCATCAGGAATTTTTTTCTAAAGGAAAGTATGCCAGATTGCTGAAAACAACAGCGATACGGTGCAAGAAAGCATCAACAAATCCCTGACTTAGACGAACTCCAGGATATATGCCCGAGTTTCATTTGAATATCTATTAAGTTGGATCGGTTCCTGCCTATTTCGGCAGTAAGAATTCTATTTTCTAAGGAACATCGACCGATAATCACGTTTTCCCAGATGGGGCGCACACAATTGACCTACTAGCTACAAATGCTTAATTACAAAATGTGCGATTTGAGAGAATACTAGAACATTCAAATCATTTGAGTGCGGTAAGGTAAGTACAAAAAATCTTGCCTTGCAGATGAAGACATGGCCCAGTATGAGAGTTAAAGGCTTCTTGTTCTATGTTGGCAAGGAGAGTAGGGCCCTGAACACAGGGACCTAAATGGCCCTGAAAAGATTTGACTTTTTACCCATTAGATAAGGTAGAGAGAATTTATTGTCGTGATGTATGGGAAGAACGCGTTGCCAAAAAGTACCATATATGGAAAGACTACTTTTCTCTTCATAAGATCTGAGTATTCTGGGAACTGAAACCAGTACAATTGACACCCAATGAGAACTATAACACAATTCAGTGCTGACTATCTGGGTGTTTTTGAAAAAGATATTTCTGATTCTAATTACTGCGTGTTGATTAACATGAATTTGATTTGGTGCAAAACATTGTTTAGACATTTCAATGCTAATGTTCTCTTGTTACCCCATTTCTTTTTCTCTATCAGGAAAAGCTTTCCTGGAATGGGAACTCCCATACTCTGATTAACTGCATTCCTGCGAGTGGGAAACCTGGATGAGGGTGGCTGAGGCTGATCACATATCAATGCATCGGATAGCTTGTAAATACATTTATTCCAAATGAATCTGATTAGGTGTCAAAAGGAACGAATGGGTACATTGATTTACACAAGTATAGCAAACTATTTCAAATTCTTGCATTCCTTACTTCTTCTGAAGAGGTAGTCAAACATATACAGCATATTACGATTGAATCAAGTCACAAAAGTGAAAATTGTAAGTTAGAAGGGGATAGCCAACTGTTTCAAATTCCTGGATCCTTACTCTTCTCAAGTTGTAGTAAATCACACATATACAGCAATGGATAACATAGAATTAAAGTCACAAAGTGAAATTGTAAGTTAAAGGGGGAAGACCCGATTTAAATCTATAAAAAGTTCATCTTGTGATAGAATGGTTCTTCACCCCAAAAACTCCCTGTAAATTTTCGCGCCCAATATTTAAACCCGTACCCATTTTGATTGCGGTTTCACTTTGACCAAATGCCATTAAACCAGGGCATCCACAGCAGTGGAAACCTGGATGAGGTGGCTGAGATAGGCTGATTCATATCCTGCATCTGATATGCTTGTAAATCATTTCTTCCAAATGAATCTGATTAGAGTGGCTCAAAAGGAACGAATGTGTACATTGATTACACAAGTATAGCACACTATTTCAAATTCTTGAATCCTTACTCTTGAAAGATGTAGTCAAACATATACACACATATATACAAATGCAATAAGCACACCAAAGAAATTTTAAGTTAAGGGGATAGGCCAATGTTTCAAATTCCTTGAATCCTTACTCTTCTCAAGTTGTATAGTGAAAAACATATACAGCACATGTTATACCATCGAATCAAGTCACAACAAAAGGGAAAATTGTGAGTTAAAAGGGGGAAAGACCCGAATTTAAGTCTATAAAAGTTCATCTTGATAGAATGGTCTTCACCCCAAAACTCCCATCTGTAAAGTTTCACGCCAATATTTAAACCCGCGTACCCATTTTGATGCAGGTTCACTGTGACAAATGCCATAAACAGGGCGACCACAGCATCACACACTTATCAGGAAGCTGATAGCGAGTTGGCAAACAAGAAAGAGGAAGACCACAAAATCACACATTTGCCAGGATGATGACAGTAAGTTGGCTGTGACAAATGCCAAGATTAACAAGACCATGGCATCACACACTTTGTCAATGCAAAACTGCTCCAACATAGCACCGAAATGACAGGATGGTTGAAATTGAACAGGAATTGGAAACCCAAAAAGGCAGTTGAATATAGCCAAGAATGCTGTGTAGAAATGCAATTGAGTATATCACAACAAAGGTGTATGGAGATAAACACAAGGACTACAAGCAAAAAACAGTCAGGACATTGGTGCATGAAGTCCTAGGTGACAAATATAGAGAGAAGAGAAACGCTAAGGAAAAGACCGATAAGAAATGTAGTGATCAACAACTGCAGCATTGGGTGCAGCATACACATCAGCAATCGCATCAGACAGTGCAGCATGGCCAATCCTATCAACAATGTACCAAGACACAGAAGGCATTTCGACCACCTGCAAAAGACGGTGAATAGGATGAAGTGGAGGCAAGTGCAGACTTAGCAGATCAGATTCTCATTTTAGCTAATGCCATTGATGAAACAGCTAGAAGCCAATTTGAAATTTGAAAAGCAAGTTTATAATCAGTCCTGGCACCTTGTGGCTCAATGAAGATGATCACAGAGATGGAAGCATTCAAGATGGGAAATATTCTTGAGAAATTCTGTGTCATTACAACATGACATTGTAACAAAAGTGGAAATAAGCAGGAGTTTCTTTTGATTTTGATCTATTTTTGGTTACAAAATACAATCCAGTGAAACAGGAAGGTTTAAAGGACACCCATATTTTTGGGGGAAATTCCAAGAAAATTTATGTAAAAGTTGAAGGTGGGTAAAACAGAAATCTAATAAAAACGGATGTGCAAGTCAAAGTTTGGATCAAAAACTCAAAACAATAATAAGCAAATGCCAATCACATTGTTAACTTATGCAGTATGCCCTCAAATCATTTGAAACAAAACAGAATTAAGTACCAAGTCAATGCCAGGGAAAAAATGGTTTTATAACAGCAGAAATTTTACTGAAAAAGTACATGCTCCACTCTTGGGTGACCTGAAAATTCCGAGATGCAGTGCATTTATGAAGATGTTGGAGAGGAGCACCACTCTAAAGGGAACCGTCTCATTTTTATCAGCTAACAATTTAGGTGCCACATGAAATTGGAGGTTCCCAAGTCACTTTCACAGTTGAAGGATATGACAGAACGTGCAACATAGACAAGAACGGATTTGAAAAAAAAAAACAAAAACATTTCCGATCGATTATCTACAAAATTTGTAGGGGGGAAACACAGGAAGCTTATGATCACAAGCAGATATGTTCAAGAAAATTTGGTTTTGCTGCAATTTATGGAATCAAACAAGCCTCAATAATGAACTGGAATTCTTGCATGTGACTTCAGGATTGCCTGCGGACTTAGCTCAAGGTTTGTTTGAAGGCTGAAGTGTGATCAACCATCGTTACAGAATTAAAGAATAGTACCACGTTGAATGAATGATGTACTTTCACATTGTCCAATTTTTTCTGGATATCATGCAAGATATTTCTTGAAGGTGTTGCACAATACGAAATAAATGGTTGTGCACCACAATTCATTGTAGCCAATGTCACCCCCAGTACGTCACTTGAAGAATTAAATAATTCTTTAGACAGATCAGCGAGAGATGAAACTAAGCTCCATGGAAGACTAGATATGCCCTCAAATGCAATGGATACAAAAGCAAAAGGAAAAAATACTGACACTGAGATGTTATGTCTTTGCATGATTTTCAAGAAATTCGGGCAATTTTTATAAAGAACTTCAGTGCTTTGAAAAATATTGAAATTTGCAGGAATGACTTAAAGTGAAGGATTCAGTCTGTAGAATTTCATAAGTTACCTTTTCCAGCTGTAGGAATGACAGAAAAAGGAAGAAAAACGGCAGTGTTCAAGATACGAATCACCATTAAATTACGTGTTGTGGGGTGGAAGTGTCCGTTGGAAAGTAATGACTAAAATCTCCGATTCTGCCGTATTAGGTTGCTTTGGGTTATCATTTGCAGGATATGTTTAGGATACCTGTAATGTTGCATACATGCCAAAAAATCTGAATTTTTGATGTTTTTCGATTTGCTGCATTTAGCAATCACTGATAGTGTCTTTAATAGTGATTTTGTACCGGGAATAACTTTTCTCCAAAAATCGGCATTTTGGTGAAAATTTGATATCAAAAATAGATTAATGAATCAGTTCCTTCCAAAAAAATGATACTTTTATATACATCACAGTAAAAAGTTCACAAAGTTAAGGCACGATGTATTCACATTCCTGGGTTGACACCACTGTAAAGGTGCAACGAGAGATTTTGAGGCAACCAATATTTTGTCATATCTTAATTTTGCATATAGATTAGACACTCAATTATATTTCTACCTTGTATGTGGCTACAGAAATGTCTTGAAATAGAGTAAAAGGGTGATTTTGATTTGCTTACATATGTCAATAAGAAACATAGGCTGAATTTGGATTAATCCTAGACGAAATTAGAAATTTCAACAATTTTTTTGTACCAAAAGAATCATTTCTCAGCTTAATCCTTTCAGATGCGGACTATTTTGATGTAAAGCTTTGCAATCAGGGCCAAAATCAGTACTTGTGGATTTTTTAGGGACACCTGAAATGTGAAATCTCTTGTTGCACCTTAAACTACAAGTATGTATCTAAACATGGTGCTAAAAATAATATCCTTAGTCGTGCATGTGATGTTGGGTTTGTAGAATGGTGCAAAGTGTGAAACTAATATCGCGTGAAGAGTCAACTAAAATGAAATATTAAAAAAATAAAGGTTTTTGAAACTTCACACTGTTTGTATGTTATTCTTATTTGTAGGACCGTGTGCAGTTGAGTAAGGTGGTTCATCAGTCTGAGGTGTATTACACAAAATAACAGTTTAGGCTATATACATTGCGACATATATGCTATTGTGCAGATATACTAGCTCAACCGCATCAACAGAATTGAGTAATTATGCGCTTGTTACAAAGCTATATCGCTTAAGTTTATAGCATGTGCTTTAAATTGCAATCTCAAGTTGCAAGCTTCGTGCTATTGTTAGCTTGTTGCATTAGCTCCGCTGTTTTCAAAAATGAGCATGTAATTTGCGAGCTCACATTTACAAGCTTGTGCTATGTGCGCCCCCCATAAGTTCTGTGTTTTCAAAACCAAACGATGCTCCCTCTTTGCGAGCTCGTGTTATTGTGAGCTCGTTATAAGTTCATTCTGTTCAAAAACGCGCTCGCATTGCTAGCTCACATTTCCAGCTCGTGCTATTGTTAGCTCGTTATAAGTTTCTTCTGGGACGGTTTCAAAAACAGCTTGCAATTGCGAGCTCACATTTCCGAGCTCATGCTATTGTTTATCTTGTATAATATTCATTTTTTCAAAAACGAGCTTGCAATTTTTGAGCTCATTTGGCTTGTGCAAGCTCGACAAGCTTTTTTATTAAGTTTGTTCGTTTCAAAACTGAGCTCGTAACGAGCATGTTTTCCAGCTTGTACTGCCTGTTCCAAGCTTGTAACTTCATGTTTCAGCTTGTAACAAGCATGTTTCAAGCTCAAAATGTGCTCGCCATTTTCGTAAGGGAAGATATAAATCTTCAATGTTAAAAAATGCTAGGAAAGAAGCAGGACTTGGCATAGAACCGAGACAGCACACCATTATGATACTGAGTCGTTGAACTCTGTTTTAAAGAATACACCGCAAGTAGAAAAACATACGTGGGAAGACATGTGTGAATAACTGAGAATTTGGTTACTCAAAATACAGAGAATTGTAATGTAATTCATGAACATGTTACGAGAAGACGTTAATGACATTTTTCACATTGCACTCAATCTGCAGTGCACAGCACACAGAAAGGAAAGCAGAACCCTTGACAAAGTTCCCTTATGTAGTTTTATATTTGGAGCAAGATCGCAAGTGTCACTAGATTTGAAAGCGAGTGGTATTGGTTTTTTTCAAATGACTCGACGTGTATGGGACATCCCCTGGGACTATTCTTAGCAAGAGGGCCTATAGTCCCTGTCCCAACTAAAGATTCATATATTGTTTTCTCTGTGGGTGGAGAGCTTTTGGGTTTCAAATAAATCAACATGTTTTTGCATGGGAAAAAAAATATCGTTCCTTGTACCGCTTGTTGTCACCTGACATCGCGTTAGTGAATGATATGCCTAACATGACGTTTGACCTTGACATGTTACCTTTGACCTCAACAAATGAGATTTGCATGTAAAACTCCATAAACCAAGAAAGGAGAAGAGTTCGACCAACAGGACCTAAGATAGGCCCGACAATAAAACCACACAACACTCTCATCACAGCCCCCACCGCCCCCCTGACGCTGCTAGGCGGCCCAAAGGAGATGAAATCCCTCTCGCTGGTGGCCGATGGTGCTCGAAAGGGGTGTGGTTTAGTTGGGTGGTGGGTGGGGGAGTAGTGTTCACAGAAAAAGGTCGGCAAGGTATGGTATGTTAGGCGGGTAGGACAAGTCAGGGGGACGGGTGTGGGGTGGCTATCATCGTAGGCAGAGCGAGTGGGGAGAGCGAGAGGATGGAGATGTAGGTGAGAAGCACGGAGTAACCTCTGAATATCTGTAAGGAGACCGCGACGCGGGGCAGCTAAAGGGTGTCTGCGGTGTACAGGATCGGGGAGGGGGGGAAGTCGGAAAAGGCTGGGTTGACTGACGGACACATGGATGTTGGGCGGAGTTTAAGTACATCGAACGAGTAAGGATTCGACGTTCTGGGTCGCCCGGCTACCTCTGGGCGGTAGTTAGGCGTGACAGGGATCCCGGAACTGGGTCGAACTCTAAAGGCCTACACGTGAATGCTCAGCCAGAAGGGGAGGTGGTGAGCAGGGACGTGGGACAGTGTTATTCTGGGGGACTTAATTGAGCTCTGTTGGGGAGAAGCCACGGACCGTGATGTATGGACTTAGTGCGCCGGTAACGGATCGTTCGAGGTGTACGGTCGAAGAGCAGGGAACGGGCGAGCAAGCACATGGTGCGGTGTGCGCTTGGGGAGCACATGAGGAGGATGTCGGTGGGGGGGGGACAAGGCCCGGTATTGAAGCGAATTGGCGAAGGAGAACAAAGCGGGAGCAGTTGAGGCGAGGGCGGGGAGGGGGAGGGGTAGTCTGTGGGGTGGGGAGAGTGGGTGTGATGGAAAGCGGTGGAAATATGGAAAGGGAGAATTAAGGGATACGATTTGGCAGGGGTTCGGCCGCTCGTCCGTTGGGCCTGAGCGGGAGTCTCTGTGCTGGGCAATCGTTCACGTAGGACCAGGGGCGGGCTGCGCGGGCATGCGACAAATATGGGTTGGGGGGACGAAGGGAGAGGGTGGGGGGACCAGGCAGAGTCGCGGCCTTAATGGGGGATGGGAGGAAACCGAAAACGAACAGCATCAACAAGCGGTGGGGGGAGGGGCTCGTTAGGAGGAAGGCTGTGTGGATGAAACACAGTGAAAACGTCTAGGGGCGGCAAAGGAAGTGGCTTACGGAAGTTGGGGGGCTAGGAAAAAAGGTTTAGCCGCGGGGTGAACGGCAGTATGGGAAAGTGCTGGGCGCGGATGACATCGAGGTAAGAACGGGGGGGGAAGGTGAGACAAGAATACGAAAAGAAGGCAAAGAGCGAGTGTCGGAGTTCCAGCGCGTCGGCTGTAAGGGGGAGGCAGTTACAGTCAGGGCTGGGAGGAAAGAGAAAAAGAAGAAAGGAGCCTCTGGCACTAAATATAGAAACGCGAAGGGCAGGACAATACCAGTTCGGAGTCTTGGATGCATGCGCGGTACGAGAGCGGAGGTGATCCGGCGATTGTATGGGGGGCGACTCGGTGCGGTTGGGGAGCGCGAGCGACACAAAATGGGCTGTGTGAGGCACCCAAATCCTGGAAAGTGACGTCGCACCAGTCGCGAGCTAAATGCCAGATGTTGGCCCCGCGAGAAAGTCTCGCACGCGGACGGGGGTCTAGTGAGGGGAGGGCCGCTCAGAATAGTATCTCGGAGTGGATTCCTCTGGCAGGACTCCCCCACCACCCCCATATCCCATCTCACGCCGGTCCGGAGCCGCCAGGTCCGGGGTTTTGTCTACGGATGCGCGTGGGCATAACAAGCGCTAGTCGAAAAGGCACAGCAGCCAACAACGGGAACAGACCAAGTTTGGTCCCATTAAACTACTTTTACATTTACACTTGACCTCACATGACCTTTGACCTTGGTATGTACCTTTGGGTAAAAAAAACCTTGGTATGTGACCTTTGACCTTGGATGTGACCTTTGACCTCATCACCATTGAGGGATCCCTGTTGTCATTGCACCCAATTCAACTTTGGTTCCAATTGAATCTCCAATTTCCAAATGAGTCAATTTTACATTTTCACCTATTTTTACTGCACTTGACGGCTCACATGAGACCTTGACTTGGCACTGGACCTTTGACCTTGGCATTTGACCTTTGACCTCATCATAAATGTGGGATGCCATTTTGCACCTGTGATCCAAGTTTTGGTATAAAATTGGATTCTTTAAGTCCAAACCCAAATTTATTTGTCAAGCTATGAGTTGCAAAAAATTTGGGCGAGACGCAGTCGAGCCCAATATTTTTTCAACTCATATCGAGACCATAACTTTGGGTATTGGTCGAAAAAGAATTCCAATTTTATCATTATTATGTTTTTTAGGATATCATGTAGTCCTATATAATTATACACATTCATTCAACTTTAGCTTGGCCATTCATTACTTTGGGCCAATATCTGTCTCTGTCAAAAATAACAATCCCCTATCTAACCTCTTCAAATGACGAATTTATCGCCGATCTGAATGTTTTATAGATATTCAGTTTGTTAATTACCTCCGTCTTCGTTGCGGCGCCAACAAAAATTGTTTCAACTTCAAGATTCCCGCGAGTTGCTCT